>VZUI01053793.1:0-171496 GCA_013401135.1 Cettia cetti
GGCCGCCGCGGGGGCTGCGCGGGCGGGCTCCGATCCCCCGCCCGCCTCGGGGGGAGGCGCCCGGAGCGGCGCGGGGCCCGGCCCGCCGGGAGCCGCCGGGGATTGGCTCGGCCGAGCGCGATCCGAAGGTGCCGGGGAAGCCATCTGCAGCGCAGGCGGTTTCGCCGCCGCTGTGCGGGGGGAGGGAGGGGGCTCTCCCGTGCGGGCGGCTGGGGGATTTTTTTTTTTCCCCTTCCTACCTTTTTTACCCCCCCAACCCTCCTCCTCCTTCCTTTTCACGGGATCATGGCCACGGCGGCGGGGCCGTGATGTCCGCGGCAGCAGCCCCGCTGCGGCAATGCTCCCCGCCGCAGCTCTAGGCAGGGGAGGCGTTTGAGCGGCGGCCGCACATCCTCCGGCACCGCCGCCGCCGCCTCTCCGCGCCCCGGACCGGCGGAGAGGCGCTTCGCCGCCCGCCCGTCAGCCGCAAACCCGCCGAGCCGGGCTTTAAATTGATAATAACCACACTAGAGCCCCACCGGTGCTCAGAGGCGGGAGGGATCGCACAGCCGCGCACAACATGGCCACTCTGCTGCGGAAAATCGGGCTGATCCGGCTGCACAGCCGGGACACGGAGGACCCCAAGCACCACCACCACCGCAGCAGCAGCCAGCAGGGCTCCTCACTCCGCGGCAGGGGCAACCAGAAGAACAGCAGCAACAAGCCGCAGCCGCAGGGCCCCCCCGGGGGCGGCTGCAGCAGCAGCAGCAGCGAGGGCAGCCCCGGGGGCCACAAGAACAAGAAGGCGCCGGAGCCGGCCAAGCAGCCCCCGCAGCAGGCGCGCTCGGGAGTCGGCCGGGAGAAGCCGCGGGAGGTGGGCAGGGAGCCCGGCGCCGGCAAGGAGGCGGCGCAGCGGCCCGGCTCCGGCCCCGGGTGCGGGTCGGGGCCGGCGGCGCTGGTGCCCGCGGGCCGGCAGCAGCACTGCACGCAGGTGCGGACCCGGCGGCTGATGAAGGAGCTGCAGGACATCGCGCGGCTCAGCGACCGCTTCATCTCGGTGGAGCTGGTGGACGAGAGCCTCTTCGACTGGAACGTGAAGCTGCACCAGGTGGACAAGGACTCGGTGCTGTGGCAGGACATGAAGGAGACCAACACGGAGTACATCCTGCTCAACCTCACCTTTCCCGACAACTTCCCCTTCTCGCCGCCCTTCATGAGGGTGCTTAGCCCCCGCCTGGAGAACGGCTACGTCCTGGACGGCGGGGCCATCTGCATGGAGCTGCTCACCCCCCGCGGCTGGTCCAGCGCCTACACCGTGGAGGCCGTCATGAGGCAGTTCGCCGCCAGCCTGGTCAAGGGGCAGGTAGGGCTCCCTGCTCGGGAGGAGCACACGCATCCATCGCTGCGGGTGCGGGTCTGAGCGGTGTTCGGGTGGGAACCCCAAAGGCGGGCAGCCCCCGGCTGTCCGCGACCAGGCCCGGTCTCCCCGAGGACCTGGTGCCACCGGTGGGGCGAAGGCTGGGACACTCGTGTTTGGCTCCGGGGCCCCTTCTCGGGCAGGTGCGGCAGAGGTGCGGGGCGGCTTGGAGGGACGAGGAGGACATGCATCCATCGTGTCCTACCGCCCGGCTTTTGTCCCTGTGCTTGGCTGTGCCGCCTGCGGCACACTAAGATACCGTGCTCGTTAGCTGTGATGGGCACCTCCTTCGCCCCAGAGCAAAAGGGGGCACTCCGGGGACTCCAGTGGGATTTGGGATTGGAGTCTCCTGCCCTTCACCAAGCAGTCGGCCATACTCGCTGGTCCCTTGCGTGCAGTGCTGCCGCTGGCGGAGGCGCGACGCTGGAGCTGCTGCCCCCAGGTCTTTGTCTGCGCTGTCCCGCATAGCATCCCTCCGGGGACGAGGGGCGACCCCGCTTTGGGGCTTGGCACATTGCGCTGAGGAGTGTCGCGGGGTCACGCCGGGGGTCGCTCCCCGAGCTGCTGGCAAACTTGAACAGGTTTCAAATCGTCCTGCCCGAAAGGAACAAGTAATTTAGGCTGGGTACTGCAGCTGCAGCAGCCAGACGGTTCCTGCCAGCTCTCCTTTTCAAAGGAGGTGATCGGTTCTCCCGGCAGAGGATCTCGTCTGGCCTGAATCCGTGCATTTTTAAGCTGCTTTTTTATTTATTTATTTTCTTTTTCTCCAGCAGAATATCCGTAGAAGAGAAATATTTCATGAGGCGTTTTTAATACATGGGCAAATACTGCTGGTAGGCAGTAGCTCTTTATGCCTTATATTACGCTTTATATAGTGGGCGATGCACACATGGCTGTGACGGGGTGGTTTTCTTGTTCGTGAATGCCCTTGAACTCAGGGGACATGCACGGCTCTCTGTCAGTAAATTATATTAAAGTAACTTCCTAAATTTCTATCTTGGCAAGGAGATGGGGAAAGAGTAAATAATAACATACTTTTTATTTGCTTAAAAATGAGGTTACTCCTGTTGCTTCTGTGGAACTGTTTGCCTGAGCAGAAGTAAAGGCTTGTTCCTTCTTAAGACTGAAATTAATTTTGATTTTTCAACAGGCTCTTTTGTAAATGGCTTGTTTTCCCTTTAACCTATTTGATTTGGGCCTACTGCTCCTTTTTTTAATCCAGTGGTTTTTTCTCTGCACTTCATTTCAAGAGGTCAAGTTTCCTAGGTCACCTTGGGATATAAAAAAAAATCTACCAAGAAAAAAAATAACAAAAGTTTTAATGAACACAGAACCTGAGGTACGTTGAAGTTCTGTAGCTGCTCTTACTGCATCTCACTGTTTGTTAACCTGTCTCTTTTTAGAGAGGTCATAGTTGTTATTTTTTACAAGAATTTAGAAGGACAATGCTAAATTCTCGCATTTTGTGACAGTTCAGCCTCTTTTTGCAGTGTTGAATGTTAAAGGGGTTAAGCGAATATTTACTGGGATCATAAAATGGCTCAGTGAAGAGAATTACTGAATTGTTTTATTAGTAATAAATTCTCAGTAATTAAGATATAATCTGACAATTTTCTTCCCTAAACTTAAGGGATTTCCAGAAAGTAGTAGCATTTTTTGATGACCAGAGGATGTTTATGTGTGCATCATTAATAAATGCATTTAAAAAGCAAGAGTTTCAATAACGTTTTTCCAGAAGTTTGCAAAGTCAGTTACGGCAAAAAGAGAGCTAGTATTAAAAAAAAAAGGGGGCAGAAATAAACTGCTGACAGTAACTTAGTAGTTAAATTGATGTAACATGGCACGTGTCCACCTCTCAGATTGTTCAATCCAAGTGGAAAGGTTATTAGACAGTACGGTCAATACATTTATTTTCTGGGTTAGAGAGATGTTGCCTGTGATGGTTTGCCAGCCTGTCACTGTAGCTGGGCTCTGTGTCATGGGAGCCACGTTTCTGTAATTGCACTCCCCTCGTTATGTAATCCCCACTCCATTGCATAATAGGGCTCAAAATACAACTGGCACTCCCCTATCCCTGTTTCATTTTACAGGTGATCTACTTTTGACCAGTTAGTTTTTAAAAATAGAAATGGAGCCGACGGAGCATCAAGGGCGGAGGTGCTGCATTCCCCAGCGCTGTGTGGCCAGGTTTGGGTGACTCCTGCCGTGCTGTGGGCAGTCTTGGTGCCTGCAAGGAGCCGTCCTGAACAAATATTTGTGGCTGTCGCCAGGTTAATTGTGTAATTTCTGTAAGCAACCTGCAACCTGCAATAGCATGAAATATTCAAGATGCTGTTCAAGGCTGGAAGGGTGAGGGCCATTCTCCATCCCCTCAGAAGGAACCTGCCTGAGCAAATGGCAGCAGCCATTGGGCTGAGGTGGAGATGGGGCACTGCCGCCACCAGTGAGTCAAAGGGACCTTCCAGAGAAATGTCACTGGTTCCCATCACCGTGATTTAGCATGAAATCACCGTGAGTACTCCGGCCTGCGATGCATCCAAGAGCGCGCCCAACTGGCACGGGTGCCAGTGAGTGGGCAGGGCTGAGTGTTCCATTGGCACACCTTCCTCCTTGGGGCAGTTCAGGGGATAGAACCTGAACTGAAATGTCTCATTTCGTGAGACATTTCTCATCAGTCCCATTTTGCTGAGCCAACTGTGGCAGTGTCATTCTCTGCTGGTTCTTCAAAGATAAACAGCAATTCTTGGTCTGCTGGTAGAGTTAATAGTAACTGTGAGCATGTATGACCTGTTTTTTGAGAAAGTGATCCAAAAGCAGCTAAAATTGACTTTGAAAATACATTTTCATTCAGCCAAGATTCTTGACAAACTCAGATGTTTTTCATGGATTTCACAGACCTTTTAGCAGAGTAGAAGAGAAATTGAGATAAGTCATTCTGACATCTCATGGGATATCACGCAGAAGTTGTGTCTGTACAGAGACTGAAACATGCAACCAACAAATGAAGAGTTAGCACTTTTCTGTTACTTTTCAGCATTGCGCTTGTAAGTGGTGAAACCCGTGTCCAAGTTCCCAGACGTGAGCATTTCTCCCAGGGCTTGGATTTAAAGCAGGGTGGCTGTTTCTCTAGATTTCACCAAGCAGGAACCATACGCCTCAGGTGGCCTTGCTTGAGAGAAGCCGTACCTTATGGGGTGCACACCCTAGCTTCCTATCATGAATCTAGCATTGTTTTTTTAGATTTTTTTTTTTTTGTCTGTAAATAAAAATGTTTAACATGGAAGAGAAATTACTTTTGTTTGAATATAACAAATCAGCAGTCCCAAATTTAACTTTTTTCCCCCCACAGTTTTCAAGGAAAAAATGTTAATTAACAAACAAGTTGGGGTTTGTTTGGTTGGTTGCTTCAGCTATTCAACTGAGAAAATCAATTATTCACACAACTCTAGTCAGTATCTTGAGGGGAATTCTCAGTACATCAAAGGCCGAAGACTGTTTATCTGTCTGGGATCCAGAATCCTATTTTAAAAAACTTGGTGTTGTCCTTAACTCAACTGTAGCCTGGCTTTTAGAGGGATGACTTTGTACTTGCTTCCTGCACAGTCAGCTGCTCACTGGCTCCTGTCATCACAGGCAAGAGCTTGGCCCTGCTGAACCGGCGAAACAGTCGCCATGAGCTTCTGCAGAGCTGGGGTGCCAGCCAGGGAGGTGGGGTGATGCTAATGAAATAATTTAAATACCAGTTGTTTATCGTCCCGGAGGCAACTGTTCGACGTGTCTGTCTAGGCAGGGCTTCCCGTGTCTGTCTCTCTGTGTCTATCCAGGCCATGGAAGTGGCCCATGGAGTATTACTCATTCTTAGCCTTTTAAAATGATTTATTGATCATTTCAGAGAGAGGTTTAAAAATTAGTCAGTTGCTCTCCACTTCCAGATAATGGTGTCATTGTCGCAATAATATCAATAATGGAAGGAAGGAAGGGTGGATACCAGTTAGGAGAGGAGTGTCACAGCAGGGGAGATTCATCATGGCTCTCCTTGAGAGACAGTGCACACAGATGAGATCAGTGCCCATGTCGTCAATGTCGTCTCTCTTTTGAAAACGTGGTAGATGATGTGGTCCCGAAGGAAAAGGAGTGGACTTTGTCCAAGAGTAAGAGAGGGTTTTGTGCTTTCTAATAGATGTATTTCTCACTGGACAGAATGGTTTGGTGGACATTTAAAAGAGGACAAAGCTATATATACCACTGTCCAAGTAATGCATCAGGGTTTTGGTTTGGTTTTTATTTTTGAGAGCAGCAAACAGCTGCACCTGATGCCTTGTGGACTTTAGATGTAAGCTTGCAGTGGTGCTGACCAGTAGATGCCTTGTCATCTTTTTGCTAGTCCCTTGTTCTCTCCATGGAGGCTGGGGACTGGACTGGCAGACAAAGGCAGCTGACAGGTAACTGTCAGCTCTGCAGATTGTCATGAAGACAGGTCTTTGTTTTGAGCGAAGTACTCCCTTGTTCTTCCAGTGAATAGGAGGAGCATAAATTTTTTTTCAGGATTCTTGCAGGGAATACAAGAAACATAGGAATTTTGCCAGGACATATTACAGTAGGAACAGGGTATACCTAATTCTGAGTATTCTTGCTGTTGTGGGCTTCTATAGAGTGATTTAAATAAAAATCAAGATATAGTTTATAGTTAAGCTTTAATTTTGTATCAGAAAAGGTCCTGAATTCAAATAAAAGTTGTTGGTGTCTAGTACTTTGATCCCTCACATTGTAACTTTAGAAATACCTCAGTGGAATACTGTTAGTTTGCTTCAAATGCTCTGCACCTTGTATAACTATTGAACGGATTTATCTTTCTGTTTTAAAGATTCGAATATCCCAGCTTAGTTTTACCAGATTGAAACAGCAGAAATGGGCTTGTTTTATGACAAACAGCTACAGAAGGTAGCTGTTAATCATAGTCTAAATTGCTCCCTCTTGATCCTTTCAAACAAAAGTGTGAGTGAGCAGATAGCAGATGGGACTTGCACAGTGTCCAGGAGGTCAGCAGACTCCAAGTCTTTCAAATATGTATAGCAGAAATTAATTGCAGATCCATGGGTTTTCATATTCCAGATGCTGGATTTGAGGAGTGTAGCCATGAATAAATCAGCTAATCTCAAAGGCTGCAGAAATGTACAGAGAGCACAGTGGTCTCTGAATTATTTGGAGCCATTGTATCCTATTAAAAAATGGAATTGTTTTCCTTTTTGCTTTTGATTAGTTGCCTGAGCAAATGGTCCTCAAGGGAGGAAATGTTGCTTTAGGTCCATGGGTAAAAAACATCGACTCATATACAAAGATGACAGAGGAGACCAAGACTGTGTTAGGGGACTTGTATCCCATGAAAAGGTATAAATGCTGGGCCAAAGAGATAACAGAATATTGTTTGTCTAGAGAGGAAAATCAGATCTATTTGCCTTCTAAGATGGCTCTTTCATTTAATTTGAGAAATGTCGGATTGGAAGCTGAAGTTTTAGTGCGAGCATGTGTGTTGAGATGCTGGGCCTGATAAATGGGCTGGAAAAAGTAATTGTTCATGTGTACTCTGATATATTGGTGTTCTGACCATGCACTGTTATTATGCAAATATATTCTACTGAGAGGAATGAAGACACGGGGATTCCAATTCATTGAAATAGGAGGTTGGTTTAATTCTTTTAAAAAGCAAGGGAATATAATCTCCATTTTTCTCCTTTGAAGCATAAAAATGAAAATTTTAAAATACTTTTAACTATCCTTATTACTGTTAAAAATGTCATCAAATAAATGAAATCCCTAAATTGAGCCAAATTACTAATTTTAAAACATGCTTTTATTCTTCTTGGCAATAGTTAGCTGATCCCCTAAATAAGAATTTGAAAGAATTGCGGCTTTGGATTTTGTGAGAAAATTTAATTTGCTGAAAAGAGTAAGATTCTTCTTCCCTGAATTATATAAGAAGTGCTCGTTTTTTTCAGAGTGAGTGTTCAGGCAGGGAGAACCATGAAGCATTGGGATGCTTTGTCAGATGATTCATTGAAAATTGTATTTTTTCAAATGCAAAAAGCCTAGTCAGGAAGGGTTATGTCCTGAAGGAGTAACCTAAATAACCCACTTTTGTTGTGAGGAAGATTTACTCTTCCTTTTACAGGCTAGCCTTGAAAATATGCAGCTTTCCTATCATCCACACAATGCCCAGGGATTTCCATCCATGACCACATACTTCCAGACTGAAGATTTGTAACTCCACAGTAATTCATCTCCTCATATCCTGGGAGTCTGATTGCCAGGCATGATCTGGGGCATGTCCCCCTGTGGACATCTGCTCTCACAAAGTGGGACAGTGGTTAAGTAACATAATATTTACTGCATTTCTTTTTTTGTGTCTAAGTCCCTTTGGGCTGGTGAGAGTCAGTGAAGGGCTCTTCTTTTCCTTGATGTATTCAGTCCTTCACATGCAGTTTCCAGTTTTCTCCTGTAAATGCCAAAAAAGGCAATGCTGACATTCAGTGCACAGGGAGATGGGCGGTGGGAAGATTGCTGGGTGCAATTCCTCTGCAGTTAAACAGGGAGAACCTCAGATGCTGTGGTAGTTATGCCGGCTGAATGGCTCAAAATGTGTCTTAATTGTAAGGTACACAGGATCCAGGTGTTGCACTTGTAAAGGGAATAGCAGGTTTCTCTTGGATATCATTGTATTTTTTGAAAGTGCAGGGTCTGGTCTGAGCTGTTCTCCACAGGTCATTTCTGGAGGCTGCTGAGCATTACATGGTGTTGGCCTTTAACTGTGTCTGGAAACAGCAGTAACTGAGTAGATCCTGGGAGTCTCAGGACAAGCCTTACAGGAAGGACATGATACTGTTACCTGACCTGACTGGCAGTGAACTGAGCACTGCACTGGGAATTGAAAGTGCCTGAGCTAGGGAGAAGCGTAGGTGTGCTTTGATGAAAGTGAGTTTGTAGTCCCTACCGGTGTGCACGGAACAGGTAAGTGGGCACCACACTTCAGATGTTCAGGTGATTCCTCTTCTGAAACAGGATCAAGGTGCCAGTCTGATTCACCCCATTCCCATTAAAAGTCTCACTGAGGAAGGATACGTGAGGCGTGTCCATCCTCACCCAGGCATGGCAGATGTGTGCCTGCCTCGTGCATGTGTGCAGTCTGTCCTTGGAAAAATGTCTTTTTATCTGCTTCACAATCTTGTGCATTTTCTTTGTTAAAATCAATGATCCTCATTGATTTAATCCTTTGCTGCACAGGCTCTCCAAAACCCATGGAACTTCTGCAGTGACTCCTTGATAGAGTTACAAGTCAGTTATAATCCCAAACCCGCATTCAAAGACAAGTGAAAATAAACCTGAGGAAGGAAGACATAAGCCTGCGTTATGAAATGGCCCGGAGCTCAGATGCTTGTCATTCTCAGGCTTTATGAGCTGTGGAATGACTTGGGATTTCTCCTGTTTCTAGGCTCATGCTACAAATGGTAACAAGCCCCCAGCTGCATTAAGACAGGCTTGTTTCCATAGTACACATCCATGAAAAAACCAAAGCATCTTAAAACAAGAAATTGATGTTACTGGTTTTTCAATTTTTCTATTAATTTCTATAAATATTACATTTTCTGTAAATTTGATAATATTATTTCCATTAAAATAAACCTGGCATTGGAGTGTTCTATAATTATTTATGAGAGGAGGTTATTTCACAGTTTGAGCACTTAGCCTGAGAGAAGGTGATCTGAGTTCAGCTTCCAGGTTTTGCCACTGACTTCAGGTACAGTCACGGGCAAGTCATATAACTTCACTATATTCCTCTTTCCCACACGGAAAGTACAGACAAAATTATAAATGACCCAAAGGTCATTTGAGGATATGTGCTTAAAGCACTCAGAAGTGAGGGCTCTCTGAGTAGATGTCCATGTGCATCAGTATGAAACATACTGCAGTCAAGAGATTGGCACATTCATATAAATAGCAGGAGAAAAGTACATCCACTTGTGACTCTGATATTGCTAAATTTGGGTTTAACTCAATTATATATTACTGTTTTGCTCTTTTTTTTTTTTAGCATTGTAAAACTTAGGGGAATGTGAAGATAGGCATTGTTGTGATGCCTCTGTCTTTACAGCCTGTCACAAAGGATGGTTGGGTTGGCTTTGCTTTGGTTGGGTTCACACCCATGACTGCATTTGACTTGGGTAGCTTCAGATTCCTGATGTGGTGGAGCTGTGGGCTTATGCAAAGAGTTGCTGTCATGTTCCCGGCCTTTTTGCCTGGACTGGCCCTCAGGAACTCTGCCAGTGCCTGATTCCACAGAGAGGTAGTCCAGGGAGCTCAGCAAATAACTGAGAATACATAGCAGAGAAAACATCCCTCTGTCACCTAGACTAGCAAGTGCCCTTCTGGTGGCAGGGAGCAGGGACTGGCTGTTTTGACAGAAGCCCACCATGTTGTCATACCTTCAGCCCTGGAGATGCTTGAGTCACCAGTAATGTAGCCAGCCACCCAAATGTTCTTATTCTTTTCCCAGCACAGTTTCTCCCACCCAAAAAATGCGGGGAGGGAGTTCCTTAACCCTCATCTGTGCTGCAATCACGCTGCCAGCTCGGTGCTGACTTAGGGAAAGGCGAGGAAGAGCAGCAGAGTGCTCTGTAGCTGTCAGACAGAGATTGGGGCTGTAAGCGTTTGTATCGATTAAGAGCTACTGGCACCAGACTACTGGCACAGACAAATGAGCATAAATAATTACTCAGCTGCAACTCAGATTACTTTTTCCTAGACAAAGAACAGTTATGCTCCCAAAAGGCACAATTTATAGGATGCTTTAAAGCCAGAACTTGCTACTTTTTCACTTCTATTATGGATTATTCTTAAAAAGGAGACTGAAAAAGGCATGGAAGTAGTGCTTTGGAAATTACACATTTGCTGGAAAACCTCCTTGTTTTAATTTACTTATGCTGCAACATTATGAGTATTTGTCTGTATCACTTCCTATACTGCTTTATTTTAGCTACAGCTAATAATCATATACAGTGCAATATAAATTGTATGCAGTTTTTGAGACATGATTAACTGCCTCATCAGTACATGAAGGAAAAAATTATAAACCATGTAATTGGGGGGAGAGACTGTATATATTGCGCTCTAACAGTGATGTTGTGACACATTGCAATCACTGCACTGAGAGCATGACAGTACTCACTTCAGCATCGCTCTGCTTTTGAATGCATCTCTAAAGCCAGTGGAAATATTTTCCCCTGAAAGCTTGTTTAAATATCCTAGGATAAGGCTGGTTCAGGCTTAAGCACTGAGTGCCTCTGCTCCTTATCAGAAAATGTTTGAGTACGTTTGCATAGAATAGCTGGGGCCCAAAGCCATTAGTCACTGGCACATTATGGAACATGTTACATGCTAGAAACTCAGCATGCCTCAGTATGTAGGAAATCCTTAGATTTTGTGTCATCCATGGAGAAGCCTGGCACAACAGACTTGGAATATGGACATATCCTTGTGGATCATCTTCCTGTCCATGGAAGATCACCACAGATGCCATGTCTGGCATAGTGACTTCCTGCAGTCTTTTGTGTGCTTCTCTCTCTCTGCTTGTTTTCCATCTCTTGACATTTACCTAGGGTTGGGTCAGCAGAACCTGCTGTAGACATCTGTTAAGAGATGGAGGCAGAAAAGGAAACTGTAGCCCCATCCGTGTGTCCTTATGCTGGCTTACGTGATGGGCCAAGTTTAGCCCCATGTGCAGAAGTCTTGTGTGATTTGCCCTTGGGAGACCAACCTGGAGTTATTTGCATTGCCAAGACTAATGAAAATACAGGGCTGAGGAGATTGTGTTAAAAGCTGTGCTAGCAACATGAAGGTTTGCCTGCTTCTGAGTCTTTTAGCTGTTCACTACTGGAAATGTACACAGCTCTTTGCTGGCTGGTCCAGGTAAAATGTCTGGATGTGACTGAAGGTTTGCTGTGACACCTCAGAGATCCACAGCACAGGGGCTTACGTTGTTTCCACAATAGAGCATCAGCCCTGTAAGGGCTCATGGCTGTGTACACTAAATCTCTGAAAATTTGGGACCTAATAAAGCAGGAGGTGGCATCAGGAGTGGACTGAGCACAACCTTGAAGGGTTCAGGACCTGACTGTGCAGTGCCACAGCTTACGTGTGTTGGCAGTTCAGCTCCAAGTGTCTAAGCTGGACTTGGAGACGACCACAAGTCCCTTCCAGCCAGTACTTTTGGTAATTGTATGGTCCTGTGGAAGGCTGACCTCTGTTACATAGTCCTGTTTTTCTAGAGAGTGCCAACTGGACACACATGGAAGCACACCTGGTACTGTCCTAAAATTATTTGGTTTGGATCTGGGAGCTACCATCTTTTATTTGACCAGAGAGGGAACTCCTTGTGTCCAGAGAAACCCTCTTGAGACTGTCCCTGACTGTGGGAGGACCAGAAGAAATGTTGAGATTGCTTTTCAGGACACCATAGGCAGCTGTGGGTAAATATATGGTCATAGTGGGCTCAGGAATTTCAGGCTTCATATTTGGTTTCTGTACAGGACTTAACTCTGTCTTTGGACTCCTTTGTAATCTGGTGATGCTGGGAAAGAATTGACATGGCACATTACTGACAGAGTTTAAAGAGCAAATAGTTGTTGAGTATTTTTGAGGATGTGATTCAGTGTCAGAGAGCATTATGAAGGGGAGATGTGTTCACAGAGACTACTGTGGCATCACGTGGAAGTAGAAAACCTCACAGATTTGCCCACAGAGGTCCACAGATGTGAATGGTCTTTTTTTAACCTCCAAATACAAATAGCCAACCAAATACTACTCAATCATTCCTTCACCTCATCCCCTGGCTGGCTGGAGAGGAGAATCAGAAAAAAGAGTAAAAACTTACAGGTTGAGATAAGGAGTTTGATAATTGAAACTAAGTAAAATATAATACTAATAATTATAATAATAACAAAAACCCCAATTGTAATTAAAGACATAGAGACAAACCACAAGAAGGCCAAGTGATGCACAATACCATTACTCACTACCCACAGACAGATGCCCAGTCCTGTCCCCAAGCAGTGATTGGCCCCTCCCAGCCAACTCTCCCCAGTTAATATACTGGACATGATGTTCTATGATGTGGAACATCCTTTTGGCCAGTTCAGCTTGCTGTCCTGGCCAGGTTCCCTCTTGGCTTCTTGTGCACCTGTTCACTCATAGAGCACAAGGCACTGTGAAAAATCCTTGGCTTAGTGTTGAGCATTGCTCAGCATCAGCTAAAACATCAGGGTGTTATCAACATTATTCTCATGCTAAATTCAAACAACCACTTCTACTAGAAAGAAAAATACCTCTATTGCAACTGAAACCAGGACAGGGGGACAAATCACGTGTGAGATTCACCTTTTGCTGAACATGGTAGGAGGGAGTGGTTGGTCCCTCGGTACAGCCGGGGTCCTGAGAAGGCTGCCCACAGCAGATCATGTTCCAGGAGGTCTTTCTGCCCCCATTATCAGGGTTATACGCTGGATGCTTATCAGTTGTTTGTGCAAGCTCATTAGTTTGGGCAAAGCCTGGATGAGTGGCTTGCAATTGCTCACCGTGCCACGCAGGCTGGCCGCAGCAGGAGCACGAGCGAGGGAGGAGGCTGAGCGCAGCACACATCCCCCTGCACTTCAGCACGGCTGCATAAAAACCAGTTGGGTGCTGTGGCATTGCTTTCACCTTTCATATGTTTCTAGCTTGTTAAAATTATATCTTGATAAGTACATGAAGTCACAGCAGATGGCAAAATCTGAAACGTTCTCTCCAACTCTTTAATTAGGTTTTCAGTTATCCCTTTATGAAAGGCGCTCTGCGAGTGTCTGAAAGTATTGCAAGTATTTAAATAAGCTCCTGGTGCGACTTCTCAGAGCTGACTGAAGTCGACAGTGATATCTTTATGAGAGGCTTTCTTGGGGTTTTGCTGTTGTTTGTAACCTCTTGTGGAATGTTTTGGTCTTGTTCAGATACTGGTTTGATAGCTTTCCTTGATGTGGTGCTGGACACATCAAGACATCAGCCATGCAAATGATCTGTATTCCTTACCCCGGCAGTAGTGACACATGTGGCTTGGGGACTGGTCAAAATGCAGTTGTGCCCAACAGAGCTGTGGACAGAACATATTTATATACTGTATTTACCATCACTACCATGTTTACAGAATGCAACAGCTCACAGGCTCCTGTCCATGGTTAAAATGACTGCATTTAAGTAGCAGGCTGAAAATAAACTGTAGTCAGGGCTGGTAGCAGTGCCTGATAAAACATTTGACACTCTATTCTATAATTGCATTCAAAATTACATTTTTTACTTAAACTTGGGAAGAATTTTCTGGGAATGGCAAAAACCTAAAAATCAGTAAGAGAGTAGATACCACCCAACTATAGGCTTGAAAGCATCTGTAATCAGTCAGCTGAAATTCCAGCCTTCTTTCTTCTTACCCTAGGTTTACTTGAGGCACCAAATAGGGAAACTTTCAGTCTAGGAGGTTAAATTTTATCCAAATTATAAACAGCTGATGGGATATTGGTTAATAAGAGACAGTGCTGACCATGCCACCCATAGTTTCTGTATAAGGATAGAAGTACAGGGTAGAATTAGCAGCAGGGTAGAATTAGCTGGTCTTTGATGGAGCAGTTCACATACAACCTGCATATGGTACCAGTGCGGAAGTGGATTTAATGATCCGTTGCATTAATAACAGAAAGGTTTCAGAATAAACTCATGGAATGATGCTCCTCTCATCTGGTATGGCTCCAGTAATATTTTACATGATGTGATGATGTTTACCACATCATTACGACACCAGAGAATTCTTACATTGCTGCTTTGAAAGCTGTGCATAGTTGGCACCAAACACGAGCTGTTCACAATGCAAAGATCCTACTGGTACTACTCATACTGTCCTAGGTGCTACGCAGATAATTCAGAAAGGTATCAAAGCCTTAAAGGATAAAAAATAATGTGCAAAACACAGGAGATGGCAAATGGATCTAATCCAGAAATTAAGCAGCAGAGTAAGTTTAGATTTACTTTCAAAAGTATTTAATCGGTGAGATTTTGAGGACAGCATTTTCTGTGCTGATTTAATCTTCTGTTGCACTTTGTTTTATCTTTTCCTATGTTTCTCTAAGTGCTTCCAACAAATCCCTAGATTAGGAAGAAAATAAAAAATGTTTTGTAACCACAAAAATACTCCTGCAGAATAATTATGATTAATAATTATATGTGATATAATTACGTATGATAATTATTCGATAAGATTTAAAAAATATGTTACCCAGCTTTATTTAATTATTCCATCTGTCACAACTAAAAATGAACATTTTCTAAGAAAATTTATGATCGGGACTCAATTGAGAACCATTCAGGTCATCCTGATTTGGGACATATTAATTGCCAGATTTGTGTGGAGATGTGCAAGGTGTCCAGCTGTTTGGTCTATCAAGGGGGTTTAAAGAGGAAATAGATTCATGGGCTGTAAATGGCAGCTAGGGAGAAAGGCAAGGAAAAGCATCAACAGGTGAAACAGCTGTTTTGGGGAAAAACAAAAGGGTATAAATTGACTGTGAATAAATTGAGGTGGGAATTGGAAGGTGTTTGTAGTTTTTGGTTAAGGTATGCTCTGAGAGACAAACAGCACTGAAAAATTATTTGTTAAAACAGAAGTAGGAAGCAGCTTTTTCCTTTCATGTGTCCATAGTTTTGCTGCAACAGGAGCAGTGCTGAACACAAAAGAGCTTCTGCAATATTTTGACAGCTTTCTAGAAAGACGTCGTTTGTCCACACTGCAGACTAATCTTACCCATTTTGGTCTGTAAAAGTAAATTTGATACTCTGAGGAGAGATTTTGTTTTCTTTTTTCCCATTTTCCCCCATTTCTTCCCTTTATATACCCGACTATTTTCTCAGTATTTGTTGCATGCTCTTGCAAATGCCAAATTTTGGGTTAAATCAGGGAAGAAAAAGATTACTTTTGAGCTAAAGAACAGAAAAAAAATGACAACATACTAACTTGAACAGAAAAAAATAACATATTAACTTGGTTCTTAGTAATTGTAACACTGTAATATGGTATCTGCTCATCAAATACAATTTATTGATAAAATGGCTTTCAGTGCAATCTATCAAACAACTACTAAAATTAGTAGACTAGTGACTTTAATAAGACTTCTGTTTTGTAAAAATCCAGTAGGCATAAATACTTTAAAGGTATTTATTTTAATTATTTTGTTTAAAGGTATTCATTGTTGTAGAGTGGTATTAACCTGCAGCTGTAATTCTTTCTTGTGTCTCTGTTGGTTGGTAACTGACACAGACCAATGTGAAAAATAAGGTAAGCTATTGATAACTCAGTAAAAGCCTCTACTGCCAAACAAGGATCTGAATTTTCATACAGCTCTGCAGTTAGAGGTAAGATCCAATAGCAGAGTAACAAAAATGCAGTATATGCATTTTAATTTTTGCAAAATATATGCAAAGTAATGCAGTATATTTTCATTCATTACCAAACTTGGCATGAAGGGGTAATAAACAAATTCGAATTTTCAATTTAAGATGGAAGCAAGTTGTTTTAAGGCACTCCTTTGAGGAAGGGCAGAGCTGTTAATTTCTCAGGAGTAGGTTGCAGGAGGAAGGATGCAGCGTGTTCCGCGGGGTGGACGCAGTTTTTGGTGTCGCTGCGCGGTGGCAGCGGCGGTGAGGCACGGGCAGCCCTGAGAGCAGCCGTGCCCGGGCCGTCGCTGTCTGCCAGGGCTGCCCCGGGCTGGGCAGGAGCCGCAGGAGGGGTGGGCATGAGCGGCCCCACGCCAAGCAGGGAATGCCGGAGGTGTCCCGGAGCAGCGGAGAGGGAGGCGAGCCCCGAGGCACGGCCGCAGCCGCGGGTTGCTGCAAGCCCGGGCAGCGTGCCAGCACAGGGGCTCGCCGGGAGGGAACAGCTCGCCTGATGCCTCCTTTTTTATTGTTATTTTTTTCCTCCTTTTCACCCGTTCACTGAATATCATTTTAAATCGTCTCTAATAACGCATTTGTCTGCCCAAGTTTGGGAGCTGTGCTTGCTGGAACCCGTAAGTGAATGCCTCTCGTCCTGATGAGTTGAAAAGTTAAGCTGTGGTTTCCAGATGCGTGTTCACATCTTTAATGAAGGTTTTCTTTTTGTGTTTGGCGCAGGGCCGTATCTGCAGAAAAGCTGGCAAATCAAAAAAGTCATTCAGTCGAAAGGAAGCTGAAGCAACATTTAAGAGCTTGGTGAAGACCCATGAAAAATATGGGTGGGTCACCCCGCCTGTCTCTGATGGCTGATGTTAGCAACCTGCACTTGACAAAAATGCTGAACAAAAGTACTGTGACATCTCCTCAGTGCTGTACACCGCCCATCCTTTTCTACTTCAGCTTCAGTTACATACCATGAATGTCAAGGAGACATCTAAGTTATTTATGAACAGATGTGTTTACAGAGGGAGAGGAAAAAAAAGATGCTGTGTAGGATTATATTTCAAGACTGGAGAATGGTCATCATTGAAGTCACTTGAGCGGATGCTGAGATTGCGTCATTTGCCCCCATACAGCCCACATTGTCTTCAGCTTCTTTCCATGACAGCAGCACCAAACAGCAGTACTGGAAAGTCTATCCATTACTGCTCAGTTCATTTAAATGTAAATGAAACAGTTAATATTTAATAGGGAAGCAGTGCATTGCAGGTACATGTTTGCTGTGCTGTTTATCTTTGTCTCCTAGCAGGTCAACATAACTTGAAGATTTGTCTTTATGTGGAACTGTGGTCTGCTGTGACTAAATTTAGACCTCATTTGTGCTCTATATATGACCTTTAATTCATAAATGAAACCAGAATTAAAATACTGAAAGGTCCTAGTGTTAAAAAATTATTAAGTGGAATCACCCAACCGGTTACAATGTGCTCTCTGTGCTGATATTGTGATGTGCTGTTCAGAAATAAACCAGTGCAGTTAGCTGAAGGTCAGGTGGTTTTTTAAAACACATCCACACCGGGGCTGAGAGGAGTTGGTTGGTGGTAGTAGAACAATGTACCCTGCTGGTACCTTCTGCAGTAGCATGTGGCTTGTCAGTTCTTCAAAACAGCAAAACAAATGAGTGGAAATGGACAAAGCAACCTTAAAATTTCATCTGTTTAATTTTGAAATGATATGCCAGTAACAGAGTAAAAATTTTCAAGTCAAATGGAATATGGTTTGTAAGATGATTTGCATGACTGGAATTTTTCTTTTTTATTTTCACTCAATAGACATTGTATGTACTTAGAGCCCAGTATCTGAGAAAACCCACTGATGTATATAAATGTCCTATTATTTAATCATTAAGATTTAAGTTTTCTGGTAAACAAATTGAAAAAAACAACTTTCTAAGGGACTCCATAAAAGCTGAAGGTAATGTTAAGAATGGTATAGAAAAGCATTAAAAAATGTGGATTCCGAATGGAAAATCTTATTGGACACGTGCTGAATAAAATCACCAGTATCGTTTCTGTTGCCTCAGGAATTCAATCATTTTGGCTAGCTTATGTGTTTAAAGTAATGGGTTTCTGTTGTGAGATCCTAAGCACCATATAGATGTATCTGTTGTGGTGGTATTTTAATTGAAAGTAGGGCAGTATCGATTGTAAGACTGATTTGGAGGGGGAGAGCAGTGTGTGTTTGGAAGCACTTTTCATTATATGCCTAACACGAACAAATTGAAATGGTTGACAAATTTCTGTATTACAGCAACACTGGAGACTATACAGAGAGCTTGGGGCTCTGGAGTTTGATTTAAAACCACACACAGCATAGAAGAAAAAAGCAGTAGTACAGTGGAGTTCAAACATGAGAGAAGAAGCAGCAGAGCAGATATTTTTGCAGTACTGGTGCAAAAACACTGCTCAGTGAGGCTGTCAAGCTTTGTCAGCTAGATACAGAGAAAAATTATCAAAGCCTTCACCAAAAGGAATATGCAGGTCAGAGCCACTCAGTTTTGTGGGCATACCTGGTTTCTTGCACTTCTGATCTCCATCTGTAGTGCCTTCTGCTTTTCCTCTGATCATCTGTGGTGTGCCTTAACTCAGGTACAAGGAGAAATGCTTTGTACCACAAATCTGCCCAGATCTTGCTGTCATTTATCCCACTCTGCTTTATACTTGGAGACAAGGCTATAAGCAGTGTATATATGTACTTTTCCTCTCAAACTGTGTGTCAGTTCTGTGCATCCAGCAGCAGCATGTGTCTTCAGTGAGGAATAACATTTCAAGTAATTCACTTTCTCAATTTTTATAAACTTTCTTTGCTCTCCCTTATGGAAGAGGAAACTGGTATGTTTAGTTAAGCATCAAACAATTTGTAATCCCTAGCAGGACTCCCTGAGAACACAGAGAGTGATCTAGCACTGGAAAGCATAAGGTTTGTTATTTCCTTTCAGAAAAGCTCTTCCCTCATCAGCACAGTAAAATTATGTTAAAAACAGCATGAAGGTGTGGTAAGTCTTTCGGGGGGAGGGTTATTTCATTTTCTGCTGGTTTTTTAACCTCTTTTTTTCTGTCAGTGGGTTATTTTAAATCTTCCTGAGAACCATATCTTTAATATTTAATTAAAGGGTTAGCTAAAAGGAACGTAGTGGGTGGATTGCTACCACTTCCCTCAAACCTACTTATTATGTGTCTTCTTAAGTGTGCTTTAAATAGTTAGAGCAAACATCATCGCTAAAAATCACAGTTACTTTCTGGCTGTAGGAGGTTCTCTGCATCACTCAGTGTCTTGGAGCAGTAGGAGAAGCAAATCAAAAAATCTGGAGTGCTTTGAAGCTGTAGCAGAAGGGGAGCAGAGTGCGTGTGATGATAAGCTGCGGCAACAACTCGTGCGAGGAGGAAAGAAGGCAAAGTACACTGCATGAACTAGGGCAGCATGAAGTTCCTGCTGCACCAAAAATAATACTGCTGCTATTAAAGAGACGATGGCTTATGGCAGGAGCAGCCTGTGCTGGGGGCAGGCAGGAAAAAGGGGACAGCAGGGAGTGCAGGAGCTTTGTGCTTCTGAGCGGGAAGGGAGGGAGATGGCTAGGAGAGTGGTTAATTAAGAGATCTATAGAGTTTATCTATTTTAAGGAAAATTAGTTCATGGTTTTCATCTAGCTGTATGCGAGACAGGTTCTACTTTCTCTGCAACAGACAAGCCTAAAAGAAGTGAAGAAGAAGTTGGGAAAGGAAGTATGTATGAGGAGAAGGAACAGAAGAAGACCTGAGAAGAGAGAGAAAGAGAGAAAGTATGGTCTGGAGGAAATACAGGGCAAGTAAAACATAGGACAAAAAGTAAAAGACTGATAATGGAAGAGTACAAAACGAGGGAGGCAGCACAGCATTAAAAAAAACAGTTTAGGTAGGACATAATGCAGGAACTTATTGCAGCACTGCTCCAAGTCCCTAAGTTCCGGTAATGTCCTTATTGTTTGTATCCCAGAAAGTGAGAGCTTCTTCCATGTTCTGTCTTTCTGGCAGCTGAGAAGATGATGTTAGTTAGGATTTGGAGCTGTGTTATGGGACTCTAATCAGGCTGTCATGTCTCTTCTGTGACTGAGAAATAAACCCGAGTGTCATTCCCAGATTCTAAATTCCAGGAGGCCAAAATGAAAACAGATTGGACAGTCATCTGCTTGGTCAAAGTTCCTCAAAATCAGCGAAGTGGGGGGAGTATTTCTTTTGCAGACAGCAAACCTCAATATTCCCCATTTGTCCAATCAAAAATCTCCTTAGGATTTCTTGTAAAATTAGCAGTCAGCACAGGTCCTTCGGCTCTCATTAGACCCATTTTATCAGGAACATTATTTTCCATCTGCTGTCCCCAGAACAGATGATTAATTTGAAACTATCATCTGGGGAGGTGTGAAGCTGTGTTGGGAAGTTACTTCCTGGCTTCTTTAGAATATATCCTTTTGGAGGATCTTCTTTGAGTCTGAAAAAGCTATTTGAATGAATACAGGCATTGAGAAAAGCAAGCTTATGATAAAGGAAGAAAGCTATCCCTGAATACCTAAATGCTGAAAGATTTCCACAAAGAACAGAATTGATGATTTATATGGGAATATATTTCTGTGTCATTAGAAATTGGTCCTAAAAATTCAACAACCAAAACATTAGCAGTCAAAGACCTCTGGAACTTATATTGTTTTCTGTCCCAAACACATGTCTCCTTCATTGCACCCTAAACTTCAGTCCTGACCCAGAGAAAGGTCATAGATATGGTGTGTTTATTTGGTGATGTGATAGTCTATTGTGTAAAAAAGAGAGACTTGTTTCATTATCCTTGTCAAAAGCAGTGTATAAGATCCTAAAATGAAACTTCTTTAGTGAACAGCAGGGTTGGAACAAAGCCTTTCTAGTATGACAAATACACGTGATATGACAATGTAACATGTATATACTTTTAGAAAACTCATGTAGAAAGACACAGAGTCACAACTGACAAGCAGTGATGGCTGTGATGGCCAGTGCTCTGACATACAAGAACTTTCTGTTCCACAGAAAATTGCAGTAGGGAGAAATACCTTCTTGATAGGCTGACTGTACAGAGAAAAATACTGTAGAATTAACTGGCTTTGGGATTTACATCATTAATTTAAATTAAATGGGTTTTCTTCCTCACTTTTTAGTTTATTTTTCTTTCAAGATTTTCAGGTACCCACATGGAGCCAGTATGATCAGCATGATAATTTACATGACACCAGTGAGGTGGTTGGTTAAGAACACACTTTGTTGGAGAAGTTTTTAGAGGATAACTGACTTCCAGCTGAATGCCTGGGTGTGGAGCTTGGCAGACACACTGAGGATTTACTTGTCAGTGTTACGTAGGCAGTTGTGATGCATGCGTGGGCATCCCAAAGCTTAGCTGAAATCACGGGGAAGCATTTCCATAGAGTCAGTGTGGAAAGTTTCTGTCTTCCATGCAGGATGTAACTTCTGGAGAAGTTCCTCTGAAATTGTGCTATGATCTATACAACAGAATTAAGTAGGCCAGCCTGCTGACACAATAAAATTCTCCAGTTATGTTTTCCCTCACTGACAAGCACCAACTGAAATAGTTTGCTAAAGACAACACATTTCAGAAGATGACAATAAGCAGCAATGCTGAAGTGAAACTCCTGAATATTATCTCCTCCAGCCTTCCCAGTGCATTCCTGAGGGGAAGATGTAGCCCTGATCTAAGTGAACAAGAGAGACAGAGAGGGCTGTGCACATGCGCTGAGACCATGCACTGCCCTACACAGTGCCAGCTGTGCGATGAGGGGGGCAGCAAGCCTCTGAGCTTACCTAGACAACGTGCATCCTGTCTTGTCAAATACTGACCTTGCAAAAACTTCACAAACATGCTTATTACTTGGATTGAATTGAAGGGTTCTGTACGCCTCTGACCCAAGTTCCTGCTTGCAGAGCAGATGGGTTACTAAATACGCTCTGGGGGCTTTTGTGTGAGTTAGCAACATAGTTAAAAGTTCTGCTTTGCTGGCTCTGAAGGATAAAGTGGCTGTCAAACTAGGTCTGAGCACGAAGAATAGGCTGGAAGTGAGTCACCTGCTATTATCAGAACAGTTGCACTGTAGAGGTGGTTTCGTCCTTACATCAAAGGGTGGAGGTGAGGTACTGAGGGAGAGTCACCAGTAGGACATTGCAAGAAGTTAAAAAGACAGCCTTCTTCTGTCATGTGCCTGTGTCCCACATTACTGAATACTTAATTGCATCCTCTTAAGGGTACATTGCTCTGCTTTGCAGATTTTAGCCCCTTGGAAGTTTTACTCATATGCTAAGGAAACATTAGGCAAGTTGTGTAAATTTACATTAAAAGCCGTCGTTTCAATCTGGAAGCACGCAAATGCCATGCTGACGCCTGTCAAATTTCACCAGCAGCTTCCTTCCACAAGTCATGGACAAATCAGTGATGACGGTAGTTAACACAAAAATAGAACTTGTGTAATTTGGATGTTTGACTTCATCTTTTCACTGATTGCTTTGTCTTTCGGTTTGACTGACTGCAGACAAGAACGTCAAGCTAGCAGCAGTGGAACTGTCATAGAGTTTGTTTATTTATAACAGTTCCTTTTGTTCATGCTGCTAAATAAGGTGGCAATAAATATTCATTGCAGTTGTGCTTCACCAAACAGGAATTCAGAGATAACTCCTTGCATTCCAAAAACTTTGCATTTTACACTCACAGTGTTTGCCACCACACAGAACATTCATTATCTTTCGCTGTCAAATATTCTCGTATTTTCTTATTCAATGACCTCCTGCGTTTTAAGTTATTTGTGGTTCATTAACAGAAATATGTGAAGTATGTTGCAGGTCCTCTTGGCAAAAATCAGTGAAATGTAACTGAAGCAATTCTAGTTGCCTGGGTGATTTAGAAGCATACTTCACTTGCCATTTGCGTTAGCAAGATCTGCAGACTTTTACTAAATATTCCTCAACAAAACCAAGACTTCAATTTCAGCACAAAATCCACGCTGATATGGATTAGCATGTGTCTCAGGAATGAAAGCAGACCATCCTTACAAGAAATTTAAACCATTTATGCCAGGATCATTTAGTTCTGAAAATGCATGGTAACAGTACAACACATGTAATGTTGTATACTGGATGAGGTTTTAATTATTTGATTGTTACATAAATATGCTTTTGCAATGTATTAATAGAATTTCTGATAATCCCAGCAAACTAGGGGGAATGATTGTTATCCTGGAAGCAGGGCTCACATTTAGAGGGACCCAGAGAAGCTGAAGGAATAGGCCAACAGGAACTTCATGAAGTTTGACAGTGACAGACGTGGGAGCCTGTATTCAAATGGAGCCACTCAACTGACAGGTGGGGCTGTCTGGCAGCACTGCAGGAAGAACTTGGAGTCCTGGGAAGACAAGAGTTGCAAGGGATCAGCACTGCACCCCTGTCTCAAGGAAGATGAGCCACACATTGGGCTGCACTGGCAAAGGCATTGCCAGCTGGTCAAGGAGTGTGATTCTTTTTCTCTCTTGTGACTTGATATCCAGAGTACTGTATTCTGTTTTGGTGCCCCAGAACATGTCACATTTTGACAAATTGAAGGGGCACCAACAGGGTTCAGGGTCTGGAGCCTGTGATGTGCAGGAAGAAGCTGAGACAGCAATTTTTTATTAGACTGGGAAGAGAAAGCTGAGGGGGGCTGACAGCAGTCTTTCACTACCTAGAAAGGGATCCCAGAAAAGATGCATGAAGCCACCTCTGAGGTGAACAAAGAGCAAGAGGTAGTAGATCCAAATTTCAGGAGGCAAGGTCCCAGCTGGCTAAAGGAAAGAATATTTTCCAGCCATGCAAGCAGGCAAGCACTAGTGTAAGTTGCCCAGAAATAATGGAATTTCCATTGTGGGAAATTTTTGGGACTCAGCTGCATAATGCCCTGAGTAACCTGATCCATGCTTGAAGCAGGCATTTTGACTAGAGATCTCTGTAAGTCTTTTCCAAACTAAATGTTTCCATGATTCCGTTATATTATATGTATTATAAAATTCTTTTCTTCAGTGATACTGGGAAAACAAAACTTATTGCCAAAAATATGCCTGATTCATAAAACTGCTAACTGCCAGAAAGTGTAAAGTATCCCTTTCCAACCACCCTGTGCTCTAATTTCACTGCTTGGACATTGGAGTGTGAAGCTGTACAAACACCTGCTGAAGGTGTCACTAATTCACCCTAAAATCTTGCATACCTACACCAGCTATGACTCTATTGTTACAAATATTTTCCATGTAAATGGGTGTTTTAAGAGAATTTTTAATTCTGCTTTCCCTGAAGAACTTTAAGCTTAACAGGTTTGTCATGTTTGTTTTCCTGCAAGGCAAGATTGAAAAATACTTCCCTCAGTAGAAGCTATGGAAAGCAAGCCTGGAGCTTACAGCAGGGATCTTCTCAAAGAAAGGTATTTAAATTACAGTAAGCAAGCTACTCCAATTGAAGCTGTGTCACAGTGCAAGTCTTTTGTGATTGCTAAGGTGAGTTATCCTTGAGTTCTTAGGGCCAAAGCCTCTGTTCTCAATAATGCCCTAATTTTACCTCCACTAAACATTCTGCAAATTAACATTTGAGGAGAAAAGGATTTTGGTGACATTTCTGACTTTCTCCTGCAATGTGTCATTTCATAGAATCATAGAATGTGCTGGGTTGGAGTGGACCTACCAGGATCATCAAGTCCAACCTTTGGTCCTGCACAGGACACCTCGAGAGTCACACCATAAGCCTGAGAGTGTTGTCCAAAGACTGAACTCTGTCAGGCTTGGTGGTGTTAGCACTTCTCTTGGGAGTCTGTTCCAGGGTCTGACCACCATCTGGGTGAAGAACAATTTTCTAACATCCAACCTAAACCTCCCCTGACACAAATTTGGGCCATTGCCTCCAATCCCGTCACTGATCACCACAGAGACAAGAGATCAGCCTGCCCCTCCTCTTCCTCTCACAAGGAAGTTGTAAACTGCAGTGAGGTCTCCTGTCAGTCCCCTCTTCTCCAGGCTGGACAGACCAAGTGCCCTCAGCTGCTCCTCACACGGCTTCCCCTTGAGGCCCTTCACCATCTTTGTTGCCCTCCTTTGGACACTCCTAATAGTTTAATGTCTTTCTTACATTGTGGCAGCCAAAGCTGCACAGAGGACTTGAGGTGAGGTCGCCCCAGCTCAGAGCAGAGCAGGACAATCCCCTCCCTTGCCTGGCTGGTGATGCTGTGCCTGATGCCCCTCAGGACACACTTGGCTCTCCTGGCTGCCAGAGCACAAGGACTCATGTTCAACTTGCCATCAGCCAGGACCCCCAGGCACCTAACTTTCTGTAGCACTGCTTTCCAGCATCTCATTCCCCAGTCTGTCCATCTGTCCAGGATTGCCCTACCCCAGGTGCAGAATCCAATACTTGACTTGTTCAAATTCATATAGTTGGTGATTGCCCATCTCTATAATTTTTCAAGATCTCTCTGCAGGGCCTCTCTGCCCTTGAGGGAATTCCTCCCAGTTTAGTATCATTTGCAAACTTTCTTAGTATTTCTTCAAGTCCTGCATCCCGGTTGTGTCACAGTACAATTCTTCTGCTTTGCATCTGATATGCACATTCTGCTGCACAACAGAGCCCAGTTTGGTCAATGCATGTACTTCCCCTGTCCACCTCATAGGGTCCAAGGCTCTACAGGCAATATGAGGACCTGGATTTACCTTTCCTTCCCTGCTCCCTACTAGGCTTTACATCACTGCACCTGAATACAAAGGCCTTCTCTGATTTCACTTATTTTGACCCCATTTCTGAGATAAAGTTGTGTTGTCAAGTACCCCTCCCTCACAAGGGCAGTCAGAGCACTTGGAAAAACAAAGGGATGGAACAAAGGGCTCATGTATTCCAAGTGAGTTGCCCTAGAGCACAGCTGGTAACATTGCCACAGTGAATAGTGCTGTGATTCAGCTCCCTTATCCTCTGCATCCCGCAAAATGTAGTCATTCTGGAAGTGCTATCAGTCTGAATGTTAGGCACTGCAAGACCAGTTTTGCTGCTCTTCGTGAGCACAAGTGGTGCCCAGCCTTCACAGGGCTCTTACAAACAAGGTGCATATGTGCTGAGTTGCTTCTCCCCTCTCCTCCATCACCAACAGAAAAATCTGCCCCTCATCCTGACCTTCTGAACAGTTACTCTAAGGGCAGTCAGTTATTCCTGATGTACTTTTAAATTTTATATGTATTTTTATTTGGTATTCACTTTTATACATACATACATACATACATACATATATGTGAACCCTGGACCCAAATCAAGACCAAAGATGAAACAGACTCTGTTCATAACACCCATGAGGTTTTCAGACCTGAGGCATAACTACATAGACATCTTCTGCAGGACTTGGGGTAGAAATAACAACTTTATCTGTGGCCATTTCTGCTCTTCTTTCTGTATTGGCAGTAATAAATTTAAAGCTTCGTGCCAACTGGAAGTGACCTGAGGAGTCCAAGCATTTTGTGACATGAATTTCATGGACAGATGATGTGATCCATCCATTGCTAGCCGCAGCTATCTACAATTCATGCACCAGCCCTCAAAAAGTCACAGCTGGATGCTGCCCGTAATGCCCATGGTACATTTTTTATGGAAGAAGCATAGATGTAACCAGAGAAACAAGGGTAGAAATGGTGAGGATCCACCATGGTGAAGGTGGCAAAAGAGGAGGCAGAAATATCCTTCACCAGTACTCCTACTGACTGTGTTCCTGGAAGAGCTTACAGGTTCTTTGGAAGGAAAAGAACCAGAAGTTATTGCAGCCTCCTGAGGGAGAAGTTTCAGTTTATGCTGTTGGTTTCTCTTGAAATCTTCTTTTAACAGAGAAGAACATTAATTCCTTCCGGTAAACAAAGCCAAAGAGGGATGGATGAGAAGTCAGGGGTTGCCTAGATATTTGAAAAATGACCAGAAAATTCTTCTTGTCCTACATTACTTCTCATGCCTTGGACAGCTATTCAGTTAAATATACCTTCCACCTTCCCAGTGTTTTCCCAAGTGATTTGAAGTACATATGGATTGTACTCAAAGTGTCTCAAAGTGACATATGGATTGTCTCAAAGTGACACCATCAAAGGCCAGTACAGACTCCTTTTAAATGTAAAATTGCTGGTAGGAGGGAGAGCACTCAGAAATGTTCGTTTTCTCTGCATCCTCAGCTAGTAGGCACTTGAAACTGCAGAGCTATACTTGATTTGATATGGTTTTATTTTTGTGCAATATACCAGCTGGAATGAGAGAGGAAAATTGTCCGTAAAAAGTAAATTGAAGTGTGTGTTTAGCTTAATGATCACAAAGAAACATGCTGCAGCCTTTGTGTGGCTTCAAGTTATGATTTGCTGGATCAGAGCAACTCTGGCAGCCATCTCTTCTTAGAGCTACATGTATGAATCTGAGAGTAGAGGGCCCTGGTTTCATAACAAGGTCATCTCATCTCTGTCACTGAAATTAATTTCAAGAAATAGATTCTCTGTTCAGGACACTTTGTCAAGTTATATGAGATTTTGCCACATGATGTGTAACAAGAGCTCTAATATAACAGAGAAATTTTCATTTCCCAGTATCAACAAAATAGCAAATAGCAATATTTTGCTTTCCCAGTACCAACATCCCTTTGTCCTCCAATGCTCATGCTTTTAAACAAATGAGGAAAGCTTAAGAATACTCATTAATTCATGAAAGTAAACAGCTGGTATATCCAGCTTAAACTGATGTGGGCAAAGCACAGAGGGTTTTTTAAACATTTGGCCAGATTTTTTTCTACATAAGCAGAAACTAGTAAAAGGGTAGGACATCTCTATTTCTAATAAAAAATGTCTTCAAAGGATTCTTAGGAATGTCCTTAGATTTTTACAGAGGATAATTTTACACTGAGGGCAAAAAATCTCTTTTAAACAGATCCCCCCCTGCCACTGTGCATTGCTTCCAGCTCCACAGACATGTCCTGCCCCTGCTTCCCTGATAGACTGCCAAACCAGGAATACCATTGCTCAGTAAATGACAACACTGGCAAAGCTTAGTCAACATCTATAATGTAAAGAGATTATCCTCTGTGACTCAAACAACTAGTCAAAGTATTCTTTGTAGTAATTTAGTTATCTTTGATAGAATCCACTGTCTTGTAAGAAAATGCAAAGTCTTAGCTTCTCCATCTAAGAAGGAAATATGCAGTAGGAGACTGCTTCTTATTTCACAGCTCCTTGACCAGAGACATCTCTTTATCTACAGGCTGCCTATGGAAAAGACAGATTTTTTTTTTCCCCCTTCCCATTGTTTTACTTCTCTAAATCTGCTGTTGCCCAAGCTTAAACCTATCATATTGCTTGTGATGGGGTAGAAATGGAGGGAGAAGAGTAAGGCAAGGTACGGGACAAGAAAGGAAAGCAAAATTAACAGAGTTAACCTGCAAAGATATTACTAATCTAGCCAAAGGGAGCAAATTCAGAGAATCAGCTACAAGAAAATGAATTGAGCTGAGACAGAAAACCACCCTCATGTCATTCCTTCTGCACTCTCTTTTTGTCACTCTTGCCTTATTAGTAAGGAAGACATCCATAAAAGGGACTCACAATTAAATCTCAGTTGCCAGGAAATACCTTGCCCTCCCTTTGTGCATCCATTCCTTCCTTCCTGAGCAACATAACACTTTGCATTGAACCTGAGAAATCATTTAAAAGGAAGCTTCACCTTTTCAGAGACAAAAGTAGTTAACATCCCCACCTCCAAAGAAGACAACAAAACCCCATCCCTTTTATCAGCACTAGTCACAAGCATACTTTTCACTCAAATAAAAATAACTTTTAACTTAGTGTAAAGGGACCCAACTATTTCAGAAAGTGGAAAGTGACCTTATGGAAATCAGTAAGAGTTGGTGTCAACATCACTGTGATCCGTGTGTCATTCTGAAGACATGATGGCTTCTCAGGATTGCTCCAAATGACTCAGCACTGGGTATTGCATTGAAGGATGCCAGAAGGCACCAGCATTACCTCAGAGCTGTGCATATCCTTAGGGAGCAACTGAAAAGGATGAGAATCTCAGAATCACAGAATAGGGTGCTTTGGACGGGACCTTTAAAGGTCAGCTAGTCCAAGCCCCTGGCAATGATCAGGGTCATCTTCAACTTGATCAGATGGGTCAAATTCCAGTCTGACCTTGAGCATTTCCAGGGATGAGGCATCCACAGTTTCTCTGGGCAACCTGTGCTAGTGTTTCACTACCCTCATCATAAAAAATTTCTTCCTTATGTCTGAATTGACTCTCAGTTGGAAGCCATTCCCCCTTGTCCTATCACTTCATGCTCCTGTGAAAAATCCCCCTCCAGCTTTCATGTTGGCCCACTTCAGGTACTGGAAGGCTTCTACAACGTCTCCCTGGAGTCATCTCTTCCCCAGGCTGAACCACAAACCTCTCAGCCTTTCCTCACAGGAAAGGTTCTCTATTCCTTTGATCATCTTTGTGTCCCTCCTCAGGACTGGCTCAAACAGTTCCCTGTCTTTCCTGTGCTGTGCCCCCAGAGCTGGATGCAGCCCTGCAGGTGGGATCTCACCAGAGCAGAGCAGAGCAGAGCAGAGCAGAGCAGAGGGGCAGAATCCCCTCCCTGGCCCTTCTGCCCATGCTGCTTTGGATGCAGCCCAGGACACACTTTGGATGCAGTTTGGCATTCTGGGCTGTGAGTGCACATTGCTGGGTCATGTCCATCTTTATGTTCACCAAAGCTTCTCAGTTTGCAGTTAGAGCTTTGATTTTGTCTGTTATTGCATCTGATCCCTCTGCTCAAAGCTGATCAAAAAGGAATCTAATTTTCACATTGTTACATGCAGGGCAGCTTTGGCTATTTGGTAACTTTATTGCCAGGATATTTGAAGGCTCAGAACATGCTCTACAAACATACAGGCTTTTCCTAAAGAATGCCTAATGATATTTATATATTGTATCTTAAAATCTTTCAATATTACTTGCAAATTCCAGCTTGTGTTCATGATGTGCAATAAAAACAACTGCTTTATGTTGTGCTAGGCAAGATTTGAAAGAGGCATCTGGTTGTATTTTTTGATGTCATATAGAAATGTTGAGATTGGTACAAATAAATTGTACAGCTGGATGAGAAAGTCATCTAATTCTGTGTCCTGATGGCTCAGAGGGGAGAGTCAGAATCTCATCCTGGGGATCAGAATGACTCAGGTTGGAATGGAGATTATGTCATTCAACCCTTTGCTCCAAAAAGGCTCATCTGGGACATTAGATCAGATTCTTCAGGGCATTGTCCTCCTGAATTTCAAATATCCCAAAAGGTAGACACTCTCCCACCACTCTGGGCAGCCAGTTCCAGTGCTTAGTTATCCTCTGGGAGTTACCCCTTTTCTTTATGTCTAATTAGTAGCATGGCTGCTGGCTCCTCTTCTTTACAACAGCCTCTCAGGGAGGCCTGAACTGCTGAGAAGTGAATAAAACCAGTTCAAAAAGATAGAGAAGAATGTTTACATTTATCCAGTTTGTGTCTCAAGGTGACATTTCAGTGTTTTATCCTCATGGAGCCTCCCACCAAGCAGAGGTCTCCCATGAGCTGCCTACACCAGTGCCCAAATCTCACCACCGTGTTGGTATTCTCCATCTAAAATTCAAGTGTTTGTAGAGTTTTATCTTCTCCTTCCACTTTTCTTTCCTTTGTGTTGACTATGGAGGGCCCTTTGTCATGGAATCCTCCATTTACTTGTCTCTCATTAGGTTCTTCTTCATTCAACTTGCCTTGTAATGGTCTCAGGCTTTAACTAAACAAATAGCCTTGTAGTCTGCACAAATTTTGCTGACTCACTGTTCACGTCCCCTTTCCAAATGTCCACGTGTTTAATATGTCACGTAGATCACCTGTTGAAGCTTAATGCTTTTAAACATCTTGATGTTTTTAATCTTTTGCCACCCTGAAAATTGATTTGTCATTTCTACTCTGCTTGTATCATCGCCAGATTTGCAGCTGTAAGAAAAATCTGCATTTTTATAGCTGCTAAGAAAGGACTTCCTGAAAGGTTTTTGAAGGATCGATTGCATTATGTTGTCCTTCATATCTGGGCTTTTGTTGTTGTTGTTTGGTTTTGTTTTGTTTTTGTTTAAAATGATCAGTTAAACTTATTTGCCAGCTGCAGCTGTAAGTTTTCCTGGCTCTTGATTCTGAGGATCACCCATAAATCTTGTTTTTTTAATATGGAAAATAAAATTTAAAAACAAAAAAAAACCCAAAAAAAAAAAAAACCAGAACCAAGACAGACACTCAGCATTGTGTGTCTCCTTAACCTTCTAGCACAAAATCAGGATTCAGTGAGAAATTAATGTCTAATATGTAAAAGATACTATTTTTTATATTATGTAATATTATTTATATAGATAGACTGTATAATGCAAGACTATAAATATATTTTATACATTCTGTAATGTAAATAGAACTGCCTACATTGCATTATATAATAAATCATAATAAATCAAAAAGGCTTCAGGGTGGCCTAATTGCCTAATTTCAGTACCTGAAGGGAGGCTACAAGGAAGATGGAGAGGAACTATTTACAAGAGCAGGACAGGGCAACATGGCTTCAGACTGTAAGAGAGTGGGTTTAGATTAGATATTAGGAAGAAACTCTTTACTGTGAGGGTGATGAGGCACTGGAACGGATTGCCTGAAGAAGCTGTGGATGTCCCATCCCTGGAAGTGTTCAAAGCTGGTTGGATGGAGCTCTGAGGAATCTGGTCTACTGGAAGGTGTCCCAGCACATGGCAGGGGGTTTGGAACGAGATGATCTTTGGGGACCTTTCCAACCCAGGCCATTCCATAATTCTGTGAAACAATACGTGATATGTTATTACATGATCTGATTGCACATATTATATAGTTATACTAACATATGCATTTATTATACACTCTCTGTTATATAAACCTATAACAACATACATATAGAGTATACAGTGTATGCAATATAGTTTATAATATAAAATACATATAGTTTATCAATAATCAGTAAAATCTTAAAATAAAGAATAGTATTCTTTAGGTTTAAAGAATAAATACATATAAACATTTAACACAAAGTAAATCAATTAAGGTAGTCTGAGTATATATGTATTTAATAAACGCTGAATGTAGGGCAAGCATTGGGGTTTACAATGTGTTATATACAATGACAGAATTTCATTTGCACCCTTTCAGTGTCCAGTTTACCTCCCTTCCGAACTCTCGAGCACAAGTCAGCTGGGCCTATGGGAACAGGCTACTCTTTGATGTGCCATATTGGTTTGGTGCCTCCTATTTTGTTCACCAGTTTATTCTGGTACTTCCCATCCTCAGAAGACTTTACCATCATTCCTGAGCCCAGAACTGGCATCTCTTCAGTGTTGTCTGCAGAGGCGGTTGCTGTCAGGAAGTCGCGTTGCTTGCCTAGCAATGGCCTTAATTGCTCCCTTCAAGCACCGGAGAGAGCAGCTCTTGCATGGACACATTTCCCTCAGGAGCTGGAGCCAGTGAGTGCATCAGTGCTTCATCACGTTGCTCAGTCCTGGAAAGCAGCAGTTCCAGCGCTGTGCATACACACAATTCCTCAGAGGCATCTTTTCCTTTTAACATCAGATGTTTGACCTTCAAAATCCTTCCACATTCCTCTCACCCGCAGCCAGCTGCAAAGCTTTAAATTGCTTGTTATTCCTAATGTTGCAGGATTCCTCTGGCTCCCAGGAATCTTCCCCAACTTCCCAAGTTTCTCCTAGTGTTTATCCTTTGCTGTCCCACTTCCCATCGTGTTCATCCCTTTTCCCTGAATCTTCCCCTTCCTCACAGCCTCCCTGAGGGCTGCCTGCCTGTGTCACCTCCCTGCTAGGAAGCCCTTTGTGAGTGGATGCATCCTTTGGGAAGAAGCAGGCACGCAGCATTTAAGAGCATATCCACAGCCAGGCCACACAAGCTTTTCCCCCGTGCCAGGAAAGCACTGCGGGGGCGCAGCGCTGAAGGAAACGAGAAGCTTTAACTTTGCAAAGGTTCTGCTCGCCTACCTCTGAGGAAGCATTGCTCATGCACATTGCTCTGCTCAGGGCTTCTTCAGCACCCTGGGCTCCTCCAGACACATCCTACATCTGCCAGGGGTGCAGGGAGGCAGAGGCTTTGAACAGTTTCTTGAAGAAGGTCATGCCCCCCTGAAGAATGCTGACACAAGGAGAGCTTGTGAAGCTGCTCTCAGAGGCTGCCTTTGCCTTGGCTTCTTTTGGAAGGCTGCTTCTGGACATCCCTTGGCTGTGCCATAGATGAGAGCAGTTTGGTGCTGGCAGCACACATCTTCCAGGTGGAAGGGGGTGAGCAGCTCTAGAGCCAGAGCCAGTCTTTCTATTGGAGACCTTTGATCCCAGTCGGGGGTCTGGAAGCAAATACAGTGATTTCGAGTAATCATAGTGCATTTGTTAGATTCTTGTTCTCAGATCTTGCTTAGAAACAGTATCTGTTGGCATCTGTGCCTGGTGCAGCCAGCCATAAACACAAGTGTTGTCCTTACCAGCTGTTTCAGACTTTTTATGTTTATCTTATGACCAGCATCTACTGTTCATTCTTTCACAGTAGGGCTCCTCCATTGGCAGTTCCAGCAGTGAGCCTGACAAAGGTTATCATCTGTATATTCCCTCTCTAAATCAATGGTAATTTGTTGGTAATCAGTCATCTCCTACTGAGACCTCTCAGTCATCCTATGTATTGTGCTTTTTTTGTTTGTTGGGGGGGGGGGGGGGGGGTGGGTTTGTGTGTGTGTGTGTTAAAACACATCTACAGTATTTCAGAAAACACAGTATTTCTGTATAAAGTATTACTCCACGCAACTCTCCAGGACTGGAGCAGAGTGGCTGGAAAGCTGCCCATTGGAAAAGAACCTGGGGGTGCTGCTTCACAGCCAACTGAACATGAGCCAGCATGTGCCCAGGTGGCCTGTATCAGGAACACTGCAGCCAGCAGGACTAGGGCAGTGATTGTCCTGTTGTGTTCAGTGCTGGTGAGCCCACACCTCCAGTGCTGCACCAGTTGGCAAGGAAGCTGGTGGAGGGTCTGGAGCACAAGTCCTGTGAGGAGTAGCTGAGGGAACTGAGGTTGTTTGGCCTGGAGAGGAGGAGGCTTGGGAGGACCTAATCACTTTCTACAACTGCCTGAAAGGAGGTTGTAGTGAGGTGAGGGTCAGCCCCTTCTCCCAAAGTAGCAAGTGATAGGACAAGAAGAAATGGCCTCAAGTTGTTCTAGGGAAGGTCTAGATTGGCTATTAGAAAAAAAATCCTCACTGAAGGAGTTGCCAAACATTGGAATGGAGTGCCCAGAGAAGTGGAGTCACTGTCCTTAGAAGTGTTCAAAAGGTATGTGGATGTGGCACCTGGGGACATGGCTTATTGGTGAACACATTGGTGCTAGGTTGATACTTAGACTCACAATCTTAGAGGTCTTTTTCAACCTGAATTCCATGCTTCTATGAAAGGGTCAGCTGCCTGGGTTTTTTTGCCCATATTTTGCTGAATGGCCTCCATAGAGGAGCAGGTAAGCACTGAAGCAGCTTCTCAGCAAGGCAGTCCACCCTGGGACATTCCTAAGACTCACCTAGACCCTGAAAAACCAGGGAAGTCGGCCCTTAGTGTGCAAGAGGCTGACTGCACCACCTCCCCAAGTCCCTTCCAACCCAGGCTGTTCTGCTATTTGCACAGTCCTACATGCTCAGTTTAGTGGACAGAGCTGATTTGAAACACAGTCTCGTTTGCTTCAAGAACAGAGCCCGGAAATTAATCTAGAGAGACAGAAAATGACATCAGTTGCTTGTAGATGGCTGGCGTGCTACAAAGAATATAGCAAGGAAATACCCAGTTACATGATGTTTACTTTTTCAGATTAAATCTGATTTAATGTGCTTTTCTATAAACTTCAGGAAAGAATCAGGCTCAGTTCGACTTTTCTTTCAGTGTAGTGCACGGAGGTCAACAGCATCAGCCTGTTATCACAGCCCTGTACCAAGGCAGCCTGCAGCACAAAATGTTAATGTTATTCCCTCTGTTCAGACACACCATTTGTATTACATTATCCCTCCCATTTCTTCTCCAAGGGAACAGCACAGTCCCTGTAATAGCATGATCACGATTTCATTTTATTTTAACCCTGTAAACCCTTTTTATGACATCTGTCTTTAACAAAGTGTGTCATGTCCATGACCTGTTGCAATTTGTCACAGGAATGAAAACATTAAAGAGTTAGTTCTTTTTTGAGGCTTTTGAGTAAGGTATTTATGCGAGTTATCCAAACATTGGATGTAAATTCAAATCCTGTTTGGATGTGGAAAGCAGAATAACTGGATTCTCCATAGGAATCAAATAAATTGTTCATCAGTTGTGATGACTGCTTTTGTTATTTGACACACATTTTCTAGGTTTCTCTTTCTCTCTCCCTTTTTGCCAGTGTTGCTTAAGAATGCTTTGATTAGAAAACAAAACAATACAAAACAAAATAAACCTCCAAAAACCAACCAAAACGCACCCCACCAAACAACTTTTTTTTTTTTTTTATCACAAGAAAACCCAGATATTCTAATATCAGAAGCAATTCAGTTAAACACTGATGTCCCACCCACGAGGAAGTAAGGCTCAGTTGCCTTAATGTTGTCTCCTACTGTCTTTAGGATGTTCCAGAACACCAGAAATATCTCCAGGGGACTGGCTGACATCCTGTACTTCTTACAGGAGACCATCAGCACACACACGTGTTACTTCTCTCCACAGAACATTTCTCTTTAAGACAGTCAAACCACTTGCCTGCTATCAACACCAGTATTTCTTCCCTAGAGAGGCACTTCCCAACTTCCTTGGAACATCCTGTAGTCCCACCAAGACAAGGGCCTCACAGCTGCCGTTGTACCATTACTTCCTTTTTTAGATGAAGAACAAACTGAATCTCCTGCACCATCTTATTTTACAACACATCAGTGAGCAGTGTCTTACACTCCCCTGGTCAAAGCTCAGGCCTGAGCTGGTGCTTGCTGGGGTGGGTGGCCATCTCTGGACCAAAATTGAAGGGGGCATGGATTTTCCTGTGCTGTCTAGTAACCAGATAACTAAATCTTTTTTTTTTTTTTTTTTTGAAGGAATAAAAATGTTCCAAGACTGCTCAGATCTGCCCTTTCTATCTGAAATTCACAGTCATTATGTACAACTCATCCTCTGCCTCTAGAGACAACGTAACATTTACAGCTGAGCACATGACTTAATGAAAATGGGAACAATTCAGATCTGTAGATGCCTCACACTATTCATGTGCTGCAGCTCTCCTCAGCCAGCAATGCAGCATTTTGGAGCACAGGACACAATTCCCCAGCCTTGTTACCTCTGCAGCATTTCTGAAGTAACAGTGGTGATACAAAATGCCTCGTTGGAGGCTCATTTCTACCACAGCAATCTAACATCAGCAATTTCATCAGCAGTTTCAACTCTTTTATCCTCTGATTTATGATATAGTAGAAAGAACCATTAAGTTATTCCTCCTGCATTTTGACAGATTCCACTGAATCAGCTTGAATTACAGAAAACAGTGCAATCCCAACCTACTGTACATAGTCAGTAGGGGATCCAGGAACTGCGTTGTTAGACCACTGCAGGCTGGTTTAATTCAAGTTAGACAGGCACAGGTGCTTCCCTAGTCACTAAATGCACTATTTCCATGACTGAAGAGCCAGAGGGTGGGTGAAGGTGTACTCAGCAATAAGTCTTTGGGGGCTGTGGCTACCTGTGCTTGGCTGAAGGCATTCACCTAAGAAGTGATCCTCGAATCAGAAAAAGACTGAAGTTTGACTCAGCTCTGGAGGAGAGCTGGTCCAACCCCCTTCTCAAAGCAGAGCTGGCTTCCTGGCTAGGTCAGCTTGTTCAGGGCCTCACTCAGACAAGTTCTGAAGATCACCAAGAATGGAGATCCATATCTCTCTGGGCCACTTGCCCCAGTGCTCAGCTCCTTTTGTGAGGAGTAGTTTTTCCTCATGTCCCACTGAAGCCTCCTTTGCTGCATCTTTGCTATGAGTCATCACTTTGTCCTGAGAAGTGCCTTTGCAAAATGAGATTCAACTTAGCAAGAGAATTTCAGGATAACAAGATACCATTCTCTGCAGTTTGTTCTTACCTTGTTGAATGGCCCAAAGAAAATGCTGATAAATATAATCAAGAAAAAAGGATCAGCAGATGATTTCAAGCTGAGCTGTCTATTTCTTTTGAACCTGCATTCTCTGTACAGTAATTAATGTATCTAAAATGATGACCTAGCCCTTAAACAAAATGAGGCTATTCATGCAAATAATATCAATGAATGTTCTTCCTTTTAGGGACCAGAGGAAGAACAGGATAGAGAACAATGAAGTAAGTTACACTAAACTAAATTAGACAACTTCACAAATTAGACAAGCTTGATAAACATCATCAGAGGATACCTAGAGAAGTAGCTTTCACTGACTCAGAAGATGTAACAGTCATCTGAAAAACTGAGTAAGGGAGATTAGAAAAGAGCAGATGTTTTTAAAAGGCTGAGAGATGCTGGGAAATAATGGAACCATCAGCTTAACTTCAAGGCTGTCAATCTGCCACCTTCCACAAGCTCTACCGTATTTTCACCAATAAAAAATACAAATCCAGATAACCTAAGCTGATTTTGCAGCAATGAATTTAAACCCCACCATAAAATATATTACTAAGGTGTAAAAGACAAATATTTCCAAGGTGAAGGCCATTTCAGATCAGCTGAGTGCACTTGTCTCTCTATACTCTGATTCAAAGTTAGGAAATTTTAAGATAGAGAAAATGCAAAGTTTTCTATGGGATAAAATGGCTTTAAAAGTCACTTGGGACAAATGACACAGACTATTTTAGTATTTCAGGCTGTTTCAAACTCCTTCTTCATTGCCCTGAATTATTAGCTGAAAATATGGACACACAGTTGGACAGTGTACCAGACTAACAGCTGGCCATGGAGACATCCAGACCTACAAGGGCAAGAAACCCTGGTAACACAGTGTACAGGATATCACCTCGTTGCACAACAAGTTAGTCGGTGAATTTGAAGCCTGAGAAGCCATAGAGGAATTCAGGGGGTGGTTCTCAAGACCCACCTTGGTAGTTTTCTAGGTTGATGAGCCCTGGAAAAGATTAGGGGAAAACTGCCAGAAGTGCTGTCCTCCTAAGGGCCCTTTTCCCCCCTCCAATAAGTTGCTATTGGAGAGGACAAAAGGCATACTATGAGAGTATTTTGTGGACGTATATTTAATTACTTAAACATTAGAAAGAAAAAACTATTGTCTCTTTTGGCTTGGTCATCCTGCTCATCAGCATTTTGATACAAAACTCCTCTCCTGTGACCCAGTCCTAATAAACAAGTAGCTTAGGATCCCTTCAGAGCTACTGAGGACCTGCAGACTCCCAGAAAACTATTCAAAGTGGGATAAAATTCAGTCAGCAACTAATGGTTAAGGTACAGCTTCAAGGAATTGCAGAAGGACCTTAAAAGACCAAGGCACCCGAGTGAAGAAACAAAAAACAAATCTCAATGCAGACAAAAGTGATTTCTGTGGGGAACAATAATGCTGTCAGCACATGCAAAAAACCCCAGGTTCTAAATTGCCACTCAGAACATAATAATGAGGTTATGACAAGCAATTTCAGTGGAAACTCAGCTTGATATTTAGTAGCATGAAGAATCACCAAGCAGTGTACTGGAGGACAGAACAGTGAGCACACTCTTCCACAAGCGCCACATCCTATGCACCACGTGCAGTTACTCCCCCTGGAAAAGGACATGAAAACTGAGAAAAGTTTAGAAACATTTGATAAAGATGACAAAAGATCTGGAATAGTCTCCATAAAGGGAATAAACAAGTTAGCTAGGATCCTTCAGCTTGGAAAAAAGATAACTGATAAGGGATATGACAGAAGACAATAAAATCACAAGTGTCCTGAAGAAACTACTCAGCAATCAGTTGCTTGTTGAGGCTTTCAATGCAAGAAATGGGGATCATTGAACAAAACTACTAGGTGCTAAAATAATACTTCACACAGCAGGAAGTAGGATTTTGGAGCTCCCTGCTATAGGATGTCATGAGAGTTAAAAGTCCACATGGTCTCAGAGAGCAAATTAATGGAGGACAAATATATTAAGGACCATTAAACCCAAAGACAATCGCTGATCCAAGAAACTCCTGGAAGAATATTCTGGGCAAGGATCGTTGTGTATTTACCCCATTCTTACATAAATTGTAAGAATTGTTTTGGCCACTAGTCATACTGGTTTTCCCTTTGAGAACAGGCAAAAGTCCATTATTAACACACCTGGACACATCTGAGCAACACGAAGAAAAATAAGGAGAAGTCTGTAATTTCAAAGGATGACAAACAGAAAATGGGAAGAGAGAGGAAAAATATCAGAAATACAAGGAGCTATTCAGGTGAGGCAGGAGTGTACAGCATGTCCCAAGTGATGGTTTGGAGTTACCCACCCTGACAAAACCAAACACCGATAAATCATTTAAAGAAAAAAATGCGGTTACCTGGGCAGGCACCTACGTAGCCAACAGCTCGCTTGAATGTTAACTGAATAGAAATAGAGAGTGCCGAAGAAACTTAAATTTGTAACACAAGCAGCCACACCCTAGAAAGAAAATCCGGTTTCAGTCAAAAACAACACTCAAGTTTGTTTAAGAAACAAGATGAAATGACAAGATAACAGCCATGAATTTGGTCTAAGGGCGAGTCAGAGGTGCGGCAAATGCCCTGCGGGGGGAAAGCTGCGGGCCGGGTAGGTACCCCGGCGGGAGTTTGATGCCGCAGGCTCTGCGGTCCCTCCGCCGCGGCCCGCGCCGGCTGCGGGCACCACGCGTGCCGAGCGACCTCGCCGCGCTCCAGCTGCAAAGCCCAGCGGCAAAGGCATGCGGGCACGCCGGCCAGCTCTGTCGGGACATTGGCCGGGAATAACAGACCTGCTGTTGTGTCTGCGCCGCTTTGCTGGGGGTTGTTTACAAGGCTTGTCCTGGGCGCGGAGAGCGTGCCGAGTTCAGCTCCGGCAGCAGCGCAGCGTGAGCACGCTGCCGATTGTTTTCCGGGACGGACTTTTCCCACTGGAAGAAAGAAATGCTCTGATTTTCTTTTTATGCGAACTAAATTGCCTTGTTTTACCGTTTCATCTAAATTTGAAATTCACGGGCAGGAATTTTTCATGGGGCCTGTATACTTGGAGAAGCTTTGTTGACTTTTAATAGGATTCAGGCCTTTAAGGGAAAAAAAATTACCTCAGTGGAACTAGGCTGTGGTATAGTAAATTTGCAGCAAACTAAAGTAAGAAAATTCTAACAAATTTCCAAAAGTAACAAAGACTAACATCAGGTAAACGTTGAAGACAAGCATCCCAGGTGGTGAATTCCCTTTGTTCTCTCCTTAGCTTTCTAGACTTTTCAGTCAACAGATTTTCTTAAGGATCCAGCAAGTTATTGCTGTAGACTTCTCTGAGCAGCACATCATCAGACTACTCATTTTGATGCACGAATTTTTTTCACATATAAAACCCCCTGCCATGAGTGCAAACATCTACAGTCCCGTGTTTCTAAAAACCAGCAATGCTAACTAGAGAAATCTCACAAAATTTAATAGGGACTACTTAAGAGGACAGACTTCATAATTTGTGTTCAAGCTTAATGTGATCGTTTATCACTTTTCTTTTGTCTTCCTTTCTTCCTTTCAAATTCTAAGCAGCAACCACCCGGGTAGACGTTCAGCCACCTGAGCAGCAGAGCTGCAGTAGCAGAGGCAAACACCTATTTCATCGGGCTCCCAGCCTGGGAAACTGGGATAGAGCTTTCAGCCACTACCTACACAATTTTGTGCATCTTCCTTTCTGGCTATCATGGCAAGAGCAACTGGGACAGAGCAATTGGTGTAAGGAAACTCGCAGTATTAAAAAGCCCACAATAAATCTGCCATCTCCGGATTTGCTTGGAGATAGAGAAACTGCTGAACAGCACAAGAAAATTAGACCCCTAGTTTCTTAGCTGAAATCTCCCACTTGCACTTGACAGCAAAATAATACACCTCCAAAAAGCCAAGAGCAAAGCAAAATTTCATAGATAACACAGGAAAATGGGACTACTGAGAGGGTTTAAAATCACGGGCTCTTACTCTATTGCAAGCCTAAGTTATAGCCAATTTCAGCCAGTTTATGATCCAAGAACCTACTTTTCTTTAGCTCCCAGATAAAAGCTTCCTACTCATTTTAGTCTGTCAGTCATAAGCTGGCATGAAAAAAACCTGATCAGGACAGTTCATTTTTCTATAGTTCACTTTCTGCTGGATTGTCTATATCAACAAGCATTCTTCTCTGCTTAACCTGTCAAACTTGTATGCTTAGCAGAATCACTGACTGAGAAGAAGCTGAAGCTGCTGCCCAGGAACATCAGTAGATATAGTAACAGCAGGCATAATTCAAAACAAATTTTAGTTCCTTCACACAGGTTTTAACACTTGACCTTTTTATAATTTATGGAGATCATCAGAGCATAAAGATTAGATGGATTCAAATCATCCTCAGGGCTGAGTACTGCACACTCAGGACTTAAAAGTGCCACTGGTCTTTCCACCCTTCTTTCATTTCAAATGCCCAATATGCCAGAATAAATGCAAAGACATGAAAACATGCTTGAAGTTTCAAGTTGCAAAATTTTTTCTTCATATACTTTAAGAATTAAAAATTATACTTTGCACACATCTCTGCTCGAAAGAAAATTTTGCTATGCTGCTCTTCAGCCTAAGGAGCTGTCCCATCACAGCTCTCGACTCAAAGAACAAACTCAAACCTTAGCAAAATACAAGGGCAAGAACTGATTTTTTATTAACCTATTTTACGGATTCTCAAGAGGAAAATGAGTCCTGTCAATGGTTCCTCACTGCATGAGACTAATATCTCATCAGAGGACATGGCATTATTTCACTTTTATGTCTGTCCCTCAAGAATTCTCCCTTTGATGAAATAGTTCAAGGGCAGACATCAAAAAGTCTGTTGTAGCAAGGTACAGCAAATGGATCCAAGCCACATAAGACTTCATCAATAAAAATATACACGGTAAAATTCCACTTGACAAGCGTAACAAATTTTTGCATCACTGTGGTCCTAGAGGAGGACAATATCTTGTACTGCTGGTCACTTTCCTTTCAACCTGACAAAAGTACAGAGTACTGCTGAAACTAAGCCACAAAGGATAGACTTTATATTCCAAGTTTCTGAGGTAGCCAACTCTTTTTAAAGTCAGATTAATAAATTACCCTTCTAGACCTAAATAACCTTTTACACAACTACTATACAACAACATATATACAACCATGCTTTTTTTTTTTTTAAACTATTATTTCAGCTATAAACAAGTTATCTTAAAAAAATTAGAGACGACTCCCATTTGAAGAGCTGACAGAGGAACAGATGACTGCAGCAAATTTGAGTGGCGGTCACAGACTCGTCCCAGGCACATTTCAAAACAGGAGTCTGAGGCACACTCAGCACACCTGAAGATCTAGCTGGGTCTGTCAAGCAATTAATCACTCTGAAGAAGAACCTCAGACATCAGTCTCTGGTAAAGTGCATTCTACTTTTTTTCTTCCCAGGATGCTGGACATGGTTTTCTTTTGAATAACCATTCACCAGGCTGTCAGTCAGATATCCTGTATGTGCACTTGCATGGATACTCACACTGACTCTCTTACTATTTTAAAGAACCTGCAGTTATCAACAGTAACCCATAGTGGTAGGTGGGGGTAAACAATCACAGGAGAAAAAATGTTTCTGCAATCTATGTGCTTTGAATGAAACCCCAGGTTTTTCTTCTGAGGGAATCTTTAACCAGTTACACACATGCAATGCATTTGTGCATACCACTGTTCCATTAAAAATACAAGCTTCAGAGTTTACTGGTGCCTGGTCTGTTGCCAGCAACAGACTCACAAACCCACCAATCAAAAAGGAGTTTAAAACGGTGAAAAGAAGACACAGTTGAAGAGAAATCTCTTTATAGCTTTCATTTAAAATATAAAATAGGTGAAACTTTAAAAGACGAACATCCCATTCCAACCAAATTCTAAAATACAGTTTCATGCTAAAAGCAGAAGTCTGGATGTGAGCCTCACGGAAGCTGCCAAGCAATACAGAAAGAAACCTAATCTTTCACATTACTCGCATCCGTGTCTTTGCCTTCCTGGCTTATGTGAGTGTTGGCATTTTTACTAGATTGATCTAAATCCTCAATTTTATTTTCTATTTCCATAGCACTGCTTTCCACAGGACTCTGGGAAGACTCTTCACCTATTTCTGCTTCCATTTTTGTGACTAAATCATGTTCTTTATCTTCCATATCCATGCATTCCTCTGTTTGCACCAGTCTGTGTTGAACTTCTTCCTCAGTTTTGTTTTCCAATTCCTCCTCTTTCCTCTTTGCTTTAAACACTTCAACTCCCATCATCCTCAGGTAATGAAGTCTCTCATTCTTGGGCACAAAGGCACGCAGTGACGTCTTTCCTTGCCAACCACACAGCACTATTGGACACTGAAGATCATGAGGTTTTCTACAAACAAATGGTTAAGTTCAGTCAATTATGAGAAAGTTCATCTTCAAAACTTCATTTTATAGCCATACACCAATTCAGTTCTAACACTGAACTGCATTTTGTAACTATTCACAGAAAATGAAAGTGCACTGTTTTTAACTTCAACACCTACACAGGCACTTGCTCGCCTACAAGTAAGCAAGCAAGCCAAAACCCCAAAAACTCAATGCTATTAAGTTTCTGCAACAAGCAAAATAATTTTCTGGCCCTGGTTTCAAAACTAATACAAGGAATAGCAAAATGAAAGTTTACATTTAGAAAATTCTCAAGAGTTTTGTTGACCAAAGTTACTTTGTCCACAAAAAGAAACAATAATAAGTAACTTTTTCCATTCCAAATGCTGGACTTTACAGGGAAACAAACAAATCACACAGAGTGACCTGCTGATTTCTAGCACAACTACCAGCTCACCTTTATGAAGGTAAATTCTACGCTTGTTTTAAGAATTCACAGACAAGACAGCTTCTTTTCCTGTCTTATTCTCTGTATGCTATATGGCTTTACCATTTCCCTCTCTGCATGTCTATGCCTCTGCTTCTGTTTTTGCTGAGTGAAAATAAATTCTTGTCCAGGTCTTAGAAGTGCATAAATGGAAAGCAAAACAGCTACTTACTCAGGGTCTGGGTCGTACTTCAGAACTATACTTCCCATGGCTACAGGGAAGGGGGAACAAAAACAAAACAGATGTGTTACTTGGTACAATGATACAATGATACAATGATTGTAATCTGAAAATGTTAAAGAAAACAAATGTTTAGACAAACAAAGAGCATGACATGGTCAGCAGTTATCTACATCAGTACACTAAACTAAAGACAATACCAGATTTTATTCCCTTTTCTTTCCAAACCAAAGTATTTATATAGTTACAGAAGCAATTGCCAACATTGCCTCTTCCAAAATCCCAAACAAACAAATTAAAATACAAAATCCACACAGTGGATTATTTAACTCAGTGAATCTAGCAAGGAACTTGTTCTTAATTAAAACGAATGTAAGAGTATGCCAGACCAAACTTCAGAACATTTTTTTCTTCCCATTTTGTCTCATCAAAAACAGAAGTACAAGGATCAGCAATGACTCGGAAATAAAACAATAACAAAAGGCTGAAAACCAATTTTTGTATCTTGAAGCATCCAGTGTAGAGGAAATAAAAGCTTAATCGAGTAGACATCGCTCCCCATATTTAAGAAAATCAAATCTGAGTAACTATATTTGATACATAAGGTAATGACAAGCAACTGCAGAAGACAAACAGCTTCAGCTGGAGCACTAACAGGCAGAAAAACCAGAAGCATATATAAAATCTTTGTTCATCAGACATTTTAAATGCTGCCTCACAGTGCCACTTTGCAGAAGGTGTAAGTTTGGCAATTCTTCTGTTCTCTAAAGCTCAAAAACCTTAGAAGCTGCAATTAGAATGGACTATAATTTCTAGCAGCACACTGGCTTTCAGTAATGCTTACTTACGTAACAAGTATATTTAAGATAAACTTAGTCAAAAAGTTTATCAGGATTTTCACAGCCTTCTTTGCAAAGTATAAAAATAATTTTGTGACAGCAAAATTAGGAGGCTTACCCATGTCTTTGACTTTCTTTTGTGTTTCGCTGCTAAATTTGCTTAAGAATGGATTTTCCTGGGTTAGCAGAATTTTGACATCTTCTATGCAGACATTTATAATCCTTGCATGAATGAATGGGTAAAGAGTATAAATTCCCTGTTTAATAAATAAAGACAATTGTTTCAAAATTTAACCACTGATTCCTGAAGGAAAAAATGCCAAAAACAGTATGTGCTTTACCTAATACCAGAAAACAATTTTCACATTTTAAACCATACTGAAAATGTAAATTACCATTAATCTGACAAAGTTAATGCCAGCTGTCTTATAGGCTCTTGAGGAAACAAAGTACCTCCTCCTTTGAAACACAATGCTATGCAATTACCTCTTGTGCTAATCTGAATGCACATCCAAACTGTTCACCATCACTATTGCGAGACCAGACTTTTATCCCTGTGTTGATAACCTGCAAACAGCAAAGCCAATAAGCATCAGTAGGGAGCATAAATTCTAAATTACCACTCTGAACTTGTATTTCCCTCAACTCTTCAACTAAAAGTTCATTGGTACTGGGCACTGAATTAATGTGAAAATTCACTCAAGGGAAACAGGAATTCTTGCTATAAAAATGTGGCACTGCCTCAACAGAAAATGCCTTTTACTCCTTTTCATATTGAAAACTGAAGAGTGTGAGGAAGTGGCAGTTTTAAAAAGAGGGCAACAAACTACTAATTTTAATGTTAGTTTGAGTAAGAATTTTCTGTGTGATTCTGGGAAAGACAATCAAGGACAGGATTTCAAAAATGTATAAGTGATTATTATTTGGACACTCTATCTTTTGTGGTACTCCAAGTCTCACAACCTAATATAATGCACCAGTTTTTAAAAATTTTGTCAACTATGTAGCCATTTCCTGCACATAAAAGGGGATAAAAGAATAATTGTTTATCCATCTCAAAGATCTTTTGCAAAGATGTACTGCATATCCTCAAAAATTTTCAAGATTTGACTGGATGAGGCCCCAGAATGTATCTGATCTAGCTTTGAAGTCAGCTGTTTGATGCAGGAAGGAAGCTAGACTAGATGACCTCGTTCCAACCTAAATTACACAATGAATTTGAGACAAATCTTTAGCATTTGCAAGACGTTTTCCACAGGGAGTCATTAAAAACAATTTCCCTCTAATTCAAAAAATCTACTTATTATCTCATTATCACTCAGCTTAATGAACTTTCAAAATGTTTAACTGTTAAAATTTGAAACAATGTCCCTATGTAACACAGCCAGTAAATAATTCAGCTGAACTTATCTTTTTGGTTGGCTTTCAAAGTTCTTAATGCTTTTATGATTAAGGGGGTGATAAATACAACATTGTCAATGTAAACTTGTAAAGTTACCTGAAGACTACATAAAAATGCTGGCACACACACACAGCAGTTACATATTCCCTCTCTACTTTTAAGTTCTCTTTCATCCACCAAAAATATACTAATTTTCATCTTAAGAGACTGTTATTTACCTCTCAGAGTCAACTTTTCATCTCTAACACAGGAGGGACAGAGAGGAAAACATTAATCCAGACATAAAAAAATAAAAACCCGTCAGAGGGCTAATCCTCTATGTAAACAGTACACTTGGCAAGTTCAAGGAGATATACACACATGCTTATGAACCATACCTTCATCTTCTCACTATTGTTCAGAAGCACATTCCTTAGCTCCTTAGAAACCATGTACAGCTGCCTCTTTTTTCCTTCTTGAGTTCGAGTCAGTAAATTCATCTTGGGAAATGATGGGTCCAATGCATAAAACTTCCTGTGGCCATAATACTTGTTTTGATTAACCAAGCAATAAAATCACATACTCAAAATGCATGGTTTAGCCCATTTCCTCCAGCTATCTCTGCAAACACTTAGCACTTCGGCTTCAGAACACAAAGATTAGACTTTCTAAGCTGCACGACATCAGAAAAGACAAACTGTTATAGACCCTGAGACACACTGGAAAATTTCCAGTGCAAGCTCTAGTTGGCTATTTTCAATTAAGTGTTGAGAAGAGAGGGTGCAAAGTCAGGCAAAAGCCATTATGCAAGACCAATGAGACCCATCTTATGTAATGAACTGAACTTGAACTACTAACATCCCTGAACTAATAGGAATCTTACTGCCAAAACAGAAACATCTTTTTTCTTACTGGATAGGAAGGAACAATGGATCATCTTCAGGGAGAAACACAAAAGGGTCTTCTTTAAATCCAAACAACTTCATTTTTTTAGATGGTGGTGGTCTAAAAAGGAAAAAAACATTGCATTGTCGATTTTAACAAAAGTACTTGCTTTAAAATCAGCATATTCCATTCATTTAGTCAACACTTGGTTTATTGTAACAACAGTATGGCAAACAGAATACTGGCATTTTCTTGTGCTTCACTAACACTACACACAATTTAACTTGTTAAAATAAGGAAGTGAAGCAGTGTTTTGAAACAGAGTTCACAAAAACAAGTAAACAGAGATTTCTGATTGAATGATTGTAAAGACAATACAGATCTTCCAGCTTCTGAAAGTACTTTTTTCCTAAACAGTAAAGAAAGTATAAAAAACTTAACAAATGCTAATAATAAAACTGGTTGTTTTCTGAACTTGCTGAACGAAATACAGACAAGACAGAAAACATGGAAATGCAAGACAACTAAATGAATTAATTTTTCTTGATTGACTTCTAAATCACAAAAGAACTACAGAATACTCAGCAATTGTGGAGCTGTCACAGGACAAATACTTAAGACATGGTCCTTACCCGCATACTCCTTCCTTTTTACTCTGCTCAGTGTCCAAATTCTGCAATTCTTGCATTTTCTTAGACTCATCCTTTTCAGCAAGTGTTGGTTCTTCAAAAATACAGTTGGAACCATTACCTGAATTAGCTGCTGTCACTTGAGTATCTCCTGTTCTTTGTGGTAAATTCTGATGAACCTATTGCAAATTACAGTATTTTCAAAAAAGTAGTATCCAACTTGTAACAGAAGGTACTTATGTTCTCTCTTTGTATGTGCTTAATTCTTGTCAATTTGTATGCAAGTGCTTAAACAGATCCATTCAGGGAGTTAATCTGATTACTAGATCAAGATACCACTATAAATTGCATTTACCTCTAGTACTGGTCTGGACAGTTTCATACCAACTGTCCAAGAAAGCTATTTTTGTACCATCTACAAAATCACGTTCAAGCACTCAGAGAAGACTATTTTAAAACAGGATCTGCTGTTTTCCTCCTAATGCTCAAAGTGACACATGCATCCTGCTGCTGCACACCTTCTGTAAGAGTGCTATGATGCTCAACTTGGAACAGCATAAGCTATTTGGAGGGTGCTTGCTTCTGAGTAAATGCCTGTTCCCTATTGCCACATACATTTTACTTGTAAGTTGTTCTAATGAAGCAAATCAAATAAACACCTAACAGGGATTCACACAAGAAGTTCTCACAGACATGACAGTCTAAGAGATCAAATAAATCACATCAACTTAAAATCCTGTTGACAGGATTTTAAAGGCAATTGACAACAAATGGATTAAAGTCAGATGGCTGAAGCTGCTGCTCCAAACAGTTTTACATCCATTCCCTGTGCTGCTGATCTGCTAATCTGCTAGTGAATCACTCCTCAGCAACCAGCCAGAGAGTAAGATAAACTGACATCAGAATTAGCTTACAACATAGAAGAAAAAAGCCTTTTAGCATGGGACCACACACAGCTGAATGAAGTGATAGCTTTAGCTGTCCAGTATAATATGTTTCTGTAATTCTTTCAAAGCCTTTATTTTAAGGTAAAGATTTATCTTGTTATTTCATTACCATTTCATTATCCCCTTTCTTTTTTATGTATTTTAAAAGTTGTCATGGTTTTTTTCTTAAGTGCTTCATGGATTTAGGAATTTATTTTCAGACACACTGAACTGTAACTGAAGGGCAGATACAAAACAGTTATAGTATGTCTTCTATTATGAGCAAACTTAAAAAAAATCCTGAAACATTATTAGTAATTAACATTTTAAATAACTTAAAAGAAGTTACCTTAGGCTGACGTTTATTCCATGGCATTGGAGACTTTTTTATTAAGACAGCCACAAAGAAGCCACCTGTGTTCTGGTGATGTGGCAATATCCTTAGACTAGAGAGAAAAGAAAAAATGTTGCAGCACATCCATAGCTGCATTCAGAATCACAAAATACTAGAAAGCCCACATTTATATTTACTTTCAGGACAAGGTAAGTATTCCTAGTAGGATTGTGCAGATTTATCAAACTAGAAACAGGATCTAAATAGAGCATTCTGGCAAAATTACTTGCATCAATGCAACATGTTCATTCACTGTTCCCATTTGAGTTTTAATGACTCATTTCTAAACAATATTTTTAGAATAGCTATGGAAAGCCTTTAAAAGCAAGTAAGTCACACTGTTAATATGCTGAAGTTACTTTTTCAGTAATTTTGACTGTTTAGAGATACAAAGAATTTGACCTTTTCATGTGAGTATTTATTCCTCTTACGCAACTTGCAATCATTTCTCCCAATTCACTGGAGTTTAACTATTGTGCACTGCCATTACACATGAAGCAATCAAAATATACTCAGACCTACACATTCCTAATCTGACCTGATTATAATTCGCCCACAACCATACATGCAGCATCAAATCCTCATATGATCTACTCTGGCAAAACTTACCAGCGCTCCAGATTCATTGTCTTTAGCTTCTCTTCATCTTTCACTGGAAACATAGTTGGACGTATTTGTGATTGTCTGTTTGAAGGCACATCTTTCCATTCCTCAAACCACTGTCCATCTTTCAGCATCACCTTTAAAGGGGTAGATATAAATTCAGTGAAGAATATAGGTCACCATTTTCCAAGTTTTAATTAAAATACTTGGAAATGAATGTTCAGACACCAAATAGAGAAGCTATTTTCTGGTACAGAAAATTAAGTTCTTTAAAGTGTATTGTTTCTTTGTGTATTGTACGTGTGCACTTCAGAGTAGGACATTCTTGCCAGCTGCAGATCTTTGCTCCACTTCATATGCTTCAAAAAAAAAAAAAAAAAAAAAAAAGCCTACAGTCAAAGTGCAGATTGGTATGCTTCAAAAAAAAAAAAAAAAAAAAAAAGCCTACAGTCAAAGTGCAGATTGGTGCTGAATCAACTTCAAAGATCTCTGTTAACCTGCTAAAACATGTGAACCACCAAAATCCAGTGGAAGGACAGTGGTGAAATATGTAAGATTGGTGAGCCACCAGATTCAAGATACACTATTCTTTTTTTTCCATGAGACTGGCTGTGAAACATTGTTATAGGCAGCTTCCAAGCAATATACAAAGGAAAACAGGTACTGCAGTCTAGTAAAGATCAGAACTGAAGAATCCCAATTTCATTACATAAGAAATATGCAAGAATGCAACACAACAGCTTGATAGGCAGAAAGCTACATGACATGGACATATACAAGTCCATGACAGAGATGCTTTTGTGGACAGTTGCTGAAAAACCATGTCCCCCCCATGAATTTTGTACAAAATCTGTACCTTTACTTGGAACTCAGAACATATCTACAGATCTGCTCTAAGAGACTGTGTAGACACAGTATCACCTCAGTCTGGCTAAGGGTCAAAGCTTTTGATGGGCTCTTAAGATAAAAGCAGAAGGTTAGAGCCATGACTCTTTATAGGAGGGCATTCTGAATGCTTCTCAAGCAAGGATACCAAAGTGAAAAAATAAGCCAGGGAAAATTTGACTTCCAAGTTCTAGATGCCCGGTTTTGTACTGGATGCTACTGTAAGAAGGGTCCCAAATAGGGATGCGCAGGGCAAATGCATAAAATTAATCACTGAAATGAAGGCCCATTTTTGTTGTTATGGCAACAAAGTAAAGCAGTTGCAGTGATGGCGACTTCAGGACTGGCAAGTGTGATGAAGTGGTTTCATGCGTCTCACTGTGATTGTCTTGAAAGTTTCATCAAGTGCTCTAATGGAAACTGAAATGTAACATTTATCTAGACTACAATTTCACTGAGAACTTTGAAACGCATATTTCAGCATCATGAAGTCTGGCACTTCTCAGCCACTGATCAGATCACACCTTGTGCCTTTCCATGTTTCCTGAAACAGAAACTACTGTACTTACAGAATTAGTATTTCAAGTCAAAATATGCTACATTTCATAGTGCTAGATGAAGACAAGACAGACTGTACTTCTGAACTGCTCCTCTTTGGAAGTCACGACTCAAGCTTGAGAAAAACCAACAACAGGAGTGATAAATAACCAAAGTCTAAAAAAATCTAGAACTATTTTGGTTTTACCAGAAAAAAACTGCCTAGCAGTCCTGTGCTGTTCAGTTTTGGTTTATCAGCCTAATGGTAAGTGGGTGTGACTGGTAGAATGACGAAGCAGCAAAGAACTCTTGTCTATTACACATTTTACTGACCAGGTGTTAGAGCAGAAGGAAGAGTAAAAGTGTTGCAGGAACACAGGACCAAATCTGGAGTTAAAAAGGTGTCTTCCTTCAAGTGCAAAATAATGCACTGGAGTTCACTCATTGTCTGGTTTAAGGAGGGAGTACTGAATGCTATTTTCAGGCCCCCAAAGTGTCCCTTGAACAAAACTTTACTTCTGTTTTTGCTGTTTCCAGAGATTTATAGTCAACTGATGTTCAGGAATATTCAATGTAGTCAGCCACAGATCTCCCAGAAAACAAATGCTGCACCAGGGAACAAAAGACTACATCAAGCAAAAACAGCACCAAATAAGCAAATGCATCCACAGTGACAAGCTAGCCAGTGGGGCATGAAAATACAGAGTAGCAGCAAATCAGGTCTGGAGAAAGTCTGGCAAGCTTTCAACACATTTTATCAGACTAGTTTTTAAAACTTGTTAGGGAGAGTTATAGTTCAACTGCAAACAGAGAAATAGATGATACAGGGCATAGAATATACCCTTAGTGATCATTATATAAATATATATATATAGTGGCTTTATGGAGTACCAAAATAAGGTAAAATTAAGATCACAGAGCCACAATTATGCATTTTACATTTATTTTTCAGGTACAAGCACACAGCGTAAACTTTACGAACTATAAGAAGAAAGAAATCAGCTAGTTTATAAGCTGGATTTCCAGTGGCAGAACATAAATCTTTATTCCTTGCATTCGTTAATCTGTACAGAGGCAGAAACCTGTCTGCTATTGCAAGAAACTAGTGAGATGGTAAGACAGAAAACCCAAAGGCATTGCAAAGGCACACACTCATAACTAAAATTTAATCAGTTTCTTTCCCCACTTCCAGGATGGCCTTCCACTTTTCTTGACTATACTCTTGACAAGAAGCTAAAGCAGCTTTGGGGTTTTTGCCCCTCCCTGTTAGTTTGTTTCCAGAACTGAAATCATTTAAAACCTGGAACAAAATACAGGATTTTATTAATATTCTAGGATTAGTCACATCACTGCAAGGTTTATAGCTTATCTGCAGGAACAGTTTCACAGCTTTTACTTCCAAATGAAGTAAAATGGACCAGCTGAAGAACTGCAGAATCTAACATGCACCGACCCTGAAGGCAGAGACGGATGGCTAACATTAAAAGTGGCTGAAATTATGTTGCCACCTACAGGCCGCATACCCACAACAGAATAGGGAATTAAAGCAAGAAAGACAGAGGAAAAACCTAGAGGTAAGGGGCGAGCAGATGAGGAAGAAAGAACTTACCCTCACAAAGACTTTCAGCTCAGCTCTCTCCCCTAAACATCAAATCACTGCCTTAATGCAGCTCAACCTAATGTTGTGAAATGTTACACTTTAGAATTCCCCTAATATAACACTCTACCACAGACCAAGAACTTCACAAAAATACCAGGTTAAATACCTTCCATTTTGTAATTCCTGGCATCCTCTTCAAACCTGGTAACTCGGAAGAGACATCAGCGAGTTCTAAGGCACCTGAAATCCCAAGAAGATAAATGTTTTGAAAACAGAATTGAAGAGTTATGTTGCCAACTAACTTTTACAAACATAGATTTCTTTAAAGTTTTACGCTGGTTTAGGAATAGTACTTTTTAAAACTTTCAAGAAATAAAATGCTATACAACTTCTACCACTTACATTAACAAAGAAAGTGAGAAGAGCTGTTAAATAACTACATAAGATGCAACCTATAAACTACCTGCAACATAATGGTTAGATATTTTTGTAGCAGCTGCAGAATAATACTCTGCAACCTGTATCATTAAAATCAGTGTTCTAAGCAATTGAATCATTGAAGTTCTTATTCTCATTTACTCAGTATTTGGATTTACTACACTGACCAAGTATTTTTCAGGGAATAACTTTTGGTATAACTAAGCCTTCTGATATGCCTATGGTATTCTAATTTCAAGGACTTACAATCTCAATATATTCCAGCGAGAGAGGAAAGAGAATTTGATTTTTAAAATAGAAAGGAAAATTCCAAACTGTTTAACACTACCATGACAAAAGACTATGTGCCTAAAATGTGTCAAATTACTACAAGAAACATCAACAGGGTATAGTTTAATCAACTGAATAAAAGCTTCAAGCTGCCCAAAGTCCAGAAGGAATGATATAAAAATTTACTGTTTAAATAGGTGATCTCCCTGGAAAAGACTAACTTTTAACATTGCTCTTCTGTGATTCTGAATACTTTAGTTATTTAACAGTCAGGTAGTCTTTTCCTTGTGTCATACACAGTTTATCAACCTGTTCTAAATGTTTATAGCCATTTATTCTTACAGTGACAGCTTAAGCGAGTCTTTTTAATAAATGAAAAGAAGATACATGAATTCACAGAACAATTCAAAAATGACATCTCAAATGTGATTACACTTGATGTTTTATTGCAATCCTTTGATTACTCCTGCCTCCCTACAGCAAGACTTCAGCTTATGTGTCAAGACTACATCAGACTGATCAGGCACTAAGGAGTCTGTCAAAAGCGCTACAATTTCCAATAGTTGCTACATGATAGGAAAAGGCCTTCTCCCTACTCCTTCATCCCTAAAGGAAAAGCAATCTGCTCCACAAGCAGGGAGGTAACAGTGCTACCAACAAACCTTCTAGACTAATTCTGGAGGTACAATACCCCTTACAGACCCCTTGCACTACCTCTTTACTGCTATCTTTTAAGCTACACCTGTGTTCAAGTTCCAATGATTCACCTGCTGGGACACAGCACAGCGTCCAAGTATGTCTCAAAATACCTCCACTGGGCAGAGACTAGATCTGAACATCATAGCCAGTCCCTCCTTCAAAGTGCTCCCTTCCCCCAGGTGATCTAATTGCTGGCCTCCACATCCTACTGCTTTTGTGTTCCTATCCCAACTAGTTATCAATGCTTTCCAATCTTGTCACTGTTAAAATTAATGCTGGCTTACTATGGCCTTCAAAAAGCCAAGCATACTATAACTTACTGGGAACGTGCCTATGATTACAAAAGAAACAACTTCTAAATAAAAATGTCCTTTCACAGAATCACAGAATAAGCTGAGTTGGAAGGGCCCCACCATGATCATCAGGTCCAACTCTGGCCCTGTGCAGGACACCCCAACAGTCACACCCTGTGCCTGACAGCGTTGTCCAAACACTTCTTGAATTCTGTCAGGTTGATGCTGTGACCACGTCCCAGGGGAGCCTGCTCCAGTGCCCTACCACCCTCTGGGAGAAAAGCCTTTTCCTAATATCCAACCTAAACCTCCCCAGACACAACTTCAGGCCATTCTCATGGGTCCACTGATCATGGGCCCTTCCTCTTCCCTTCACAAGGAAGTTTCAGACTGCAATGAGGTCTCCCCCCACTCTCCTCCAGACTGAACAGAACAAGTTACCTCAGCCACTCGTCAACAGGCTTTTCCTGCAGACACCCTTTATCATCTTTGTTGCCCTCCTTTGCATGCTAATAGTTTAATGACTTTCTTATATTGCAGTGATCAAAACTGCACACAGGACACAAGATGAGGCTGCTCCAGTGCACAGAAGAAGTAACATAGTCAATTCCTAATTTACCTGCAAGCACTTCAGCTAAAGTGCTGTTTCTAAGACAGTGAAATTTCATGCGTAATTTGGGGCCAGAATAGTTAAAATTAAACATTATACAAAACAGGCTACCAACTTCCTGAGTAAGTGCAGCTCCAGGAGCAATAGACCTGCTTCTGCTCTGTAAAAGGCTCAACTTTAAAAAGTCTGTAGAACTTTTCATGCCAAATCCAATTAGATATTTCCAAATTTCTGGTTATTGATCCAGAAAAAACAGTATACACCGGCTACTAAATGGGCTACTGAACTCTACTATCACAAAGTGATAGTGAGTGAGCTTCCCAGCTCATCTCAGTTTTTCCACCTCTTGTAACCTCAGCCTGCACATGCAAGTCAAAAATGCAAAAAAACCCCAATTTATACACATTAAAATTCCAAGCATGTCAAAATGTGGGGCAAAGGATGCTAAAGGTATCAGTGACTCCCACCTACTGATATACAATTACTTTGCTCTAACTGCTTAACTACACTCCAGGCTTTTTACTTCTATAGTGCACAGCAGCAATGTTCCACACTGAGTTTTCCAAAGGAATTACAGATGTCAGACATGGATCCCAACCAGTGGAAGCAGTTAGTGGGAGCCAGATAAGAGAGACTGAATGTCATTGATCTGTGGAAGTGTCTTCTGTATCATTAACACAACTCTTCAGGTTTTGTATTTGCAGCTGATTCACTCACATTTAAGAAGACTGCTCATAGCAACATTAATGAAGTCCTACGGTACCAAAAAATTTCCATAGTTTTGCAAACTAGCAGCATATTACCCACACTAAGCTTATCACTAGTACCATCACACACACACATCCTTTCTTGGGCTGAGGAAAAAAAAAAAAAAGAGAGTTCCCCATTCTGTTCAAGCTCACTTTCTCACCTTGACTCTTTTCCAGCAGAGAGGCGATCACAGCTTCATTTTCAATGGGATTCAAGGAACATGTGGAATACACCATTCTCCCACCTTCTGCCAGCTGTTCAACACCACGGGTTGCAATTCTCAACTGCAATCTGACAGAACACTCTTGGTCTAGCCAGCTATCATTCAGGAATGCACAGAAAGCCTTACTGCAGACACACAACTCTCCATGGACTAAGCCAGCACTTGGGGAGTTCTACAGCTGTCAGCAGTACACAAATTATAGTCAGTGCTAAACCGAGTCAGCTGAGTGCAGTCTGTACTGCAGACACACTCACTATGACACCTTTGAAATTAAAGCAGCACTTAGGTCAAGCATTAACCCTAACACAGCATAATTTTGAACATAACTTTCTGTATTTTGCTCTTTCTAGTACCCCATCAACTTTATTATGAAGTACTCAACACTAGAAAAATAACACACGAAAACATGACTCTTCTCAGAAATCCAGTAAAAATGAGGAATCTGACTATTATAAATATTATGGACAACACAGCTGAACTAGCAGTGGCCTTCTGAGAAAGGTATCACTGAGCTGGACCATGAGTTTAGACCCTACCTGCATACTTCCAACTAAAATGAAACCTGCAATAAATGAATGAATTGCCAAAAAGGTCATAGGTCAACTGAGTCAATGCATCCCCAGCTTGTTAAAAATACATGGTGAAATGTTCTGAGTTTTTTCATCTGTTTCAGTCACTACATTTTACCATGTGCCTGCACAATTACATTCACCATCAGTTTACATAAATCCATTTTAGGTAACTGAAACAATTTGTGTATGATCTCTAGAATCCTAAAGACTTTAAAATATTACTATTAAATTTTACAACTTACTGCTTTTTCCAACTGTATTTTACCTGCCTAAATGCTAGGAATCCCAACCAAGTAATTTGTTCCATTTTATTACCTATTCTGTCTAAATCAATTCAATGAATATTTCCATGTCAGATATCTGTGACAATTGAGGCAATTTATATTCACATGCTTCCCTCCTCACATCTGAAACCCTACATTTTCTCTCAACAGCACTAAGCTCTTGCTTTGAGACAAAAATTACTCTTCTTAGTCTCCACTTTGTCATATATTAACATGTGAATGCATGCAGATGTAAATATACAGAAAAAAGAGTGAAAAATAAAAGTACAGATGTGCGATAAGCGTTTTTACCCATGGAGCTGCAAACTGTTTTGCGTTGTCCACTTCTTCCACACATCAATGTTTTTCCTCATGGTTCCATCTCCACTACAACAGAGGTTGAACAGATTTGTATTTATTGTGTGTAAAACTTATTCCATATCCAAGTCATTTATAGCAGCACAAAAATACCAGTTCCTCTCCCTTAGTTCTACACTGTTCTGTTTCCTCACTGTCTTTGTATTTCAGTGTCCTGAACATAAGGTCAAAATTTGAAGCCTTTGAACTGATCAAATTTAAGGACCACTTGGAATGAAAAAAATCACCTTGATTCTGTTCCCCACACTTAAAGGGCATTCAGAATTTACTATAAATCCTAACTCACTAACCTACTCAAAAGACACAATTCAGTAACATAAAAAATTTAGCACTGCACTTAAAGCAGTAAAATCCACTTGTATACAAGTTTACATGCAAGGTACCTGCAGGGGACATCACATAAAATCCTGTCATAGAAGAGGATTTCTTTTCTTCCATCAACATCTATTTGGAGGTTAGGAATGCTGGAGGCATCGTGATTTACCACCATGATGCATGGACTGTTTAATCTCTTAGCCTGGTGAACCAGCAAATAGCAGCGCTTGTTGTCGACATCATTGGCAATTACAAAACCGTCTGGGAACATCAAATAGTGGGAAAACGCTTTACTATTCAACAGATAAATAATTTCATCATAGTTTATTACCTTATCTTCAAAAGTTCTGTAAACCTTTCACTAGAGATTTTTACTTAATAGACTGCTCATGAATAACTTAAAGCATGTTGAAGATTAACTGATGTGTCACAGTCTCAAGAGCTCTGATCCTGTGGCAGTAAGACACAGACAAGGGCCCTTCAACTTTTCAATGGAAAACGTCTAAAACAGGAAAAAACCCACTGTCACCAAAGACAATCTCTACATCAGCAAATTTTTAGTACAATGCGGAAAGAATCCACACTCTCTATAACTTTACTGACAGTGGGCAGTATTTTCTTTGAGCATCTAAAAAAAATTAAGATTCTGAAGTTTACAAAAACCAAAACCAAATAAATATTACAATTGCTTCAAGTCTAAAGCAGCTTAATCCAGTGTTTGCAGGACACCACAAAAGCACAGAGACTCATGGGCCACCATCTACTAAGTAAACTTGATTTATACACAGAAATTAAGCTCTAATCACATGCACTGTAATCAGAACTGTAATGATACATATAATTCATGTCTGTTTTTCAAGCAAAGGAAGCCCATGAAGTTTCAAATCAAAGGTGGGTACCTTTACCCACATAACAACACCTTGGGGAATTCAACATGTAGTTAAATGCAGTAACTCATTTGTGACATTAAAAACAATCTACTACAAGAAAAAGCAGAAATTCCAAGTCACAAGTTTTTAGTTTTCCAGACTTACTAGGGAAAGGAACATTCATGTCTGCATGCAACATTTCAATGAGCTGTCCAGTCTTAGATCCAGGAGCAGCACACATATCTAGAATCTACAAACATAAGAAAGTTTAAAAGAGTCCTGCCTTGCACTATTTCAGTACTTGAGAAATTTACTACATTCTTGTTTAAATTAAATATTTTTGAATAGGCAGAATTATGATTGTTCTGAATACCAATTTGAAAAAAATGAAGTACAATCCTGTTCTTTGTATGCTTCACCTTTGAAGGCTGTAAATATAAAAAGGATCTTAGTTTGTAGAGAACAAAAACATCAGTAAAATTTGAAAGAGAAACCTGAATACAGATTTGGTGATATGATCCTTTCATCAGTTCACAAACAATTCCAACTGAAGTTATCTGCAACTTTACATATGTACACATATATTAAAGGACAATGTTACATTCAAGAGCAAGTAGTACTCTTCTTTAAACTATGAGTAAAATAATCAGAGACAGTAGTATACATAGATTTTATAAAAATTGTTCTCCCTCCTCACACATTTACATTTCAATGCACAAAATCAGGGCAGTATATGTCTCCTGCTTCTTTATCTTGGAAGAAGTGCTTGGGAAGTGTTTGAACTACCCTAGGGAAGCTGAACACAACAGCAGAGACACCAACACCTATATTCTAGTGTATTTCTCCCTCCTAATTAATCACTAACTAGGCTTGTGAGGGAGTCATTAGTAGAGTCATTTTCACAGCAAAAGAACTGACATCTCACACTGTTCTCTCAAGTTTCTTTCCTCTTGCCCAGTTACCGATTTTTAGAAATGTATCTCCTGGACCTTTGGCTCCAGTAAAAATCAGCTGAGATCGTGCAACAGGATAAAGAACGGGAACGATCTGCTCAGATCCTCATGCAAGCCCCTGGTACAAACCAGACTGAACCGTAAGACAGCCCCCAGAGAAACACAAGGAGAGCTCCAGAGAATGTGTGATAAGTAGCAGAGCTAACACATCATGAAACACACCCTGACAGTATCAGAGCTGCTGCTTAAATTAAGAGATGTGATGATACTGTTTTCTACTTTTGCAGATAATGCAAAAGATAATGAAGAATATGAAGGACTAAACACACTCTAAAACTGCCCAGCAAACTGATGGTGGGGGACAACTAAATGGGAGAGAAAGATTAAAAATGAACACAGCTACGGAGAGGTTTGACATTCGTTAATTTTATTCTTGTGGAAGATGGAATCAGCATGTTAGACATGACATACAGAACATGCTGGTTAAGCAAAAGTAACCTGCAATTCTAGTCCTAACAAGCAGCTCCTAAGTTAAGGCACTAAGGACAATAAAAGGTCCTAAATGACAAGTCAGGGCCTCATTACATCATTAAATATTTGCTGTTTTGGCAAAAGAGAGGATAAAGAACCTATTCTTAGTCTGATTCATGAAATCTTGCACACATTTCTGGAAAATGCTGCAACACTCACCCAAATTAAACATTCAAAGTAAAGCAAATATACTGCTGGCTTAGCATATGCAATGTAAGGTGTGTGCAAAAATATCTCCACAATTTGTGTTTTACATTAAGATGAATGTGCTCACCACCTGTACAACTCCAAAAATCAAAATACACCTGTGACACATCAGGACTGAGACTTTCAATTTACTATTCACTTAAAAGAGATGAGAAGACCTTGCCTCACATAAAACAGTGCCTGCTGTCATATAGTGTCACAGCTGTCATACACTGGGCTGGGGTGAAAGGAGAGAAAAAGATGAAAAGTTATGTACGTTAAGTAGTGTTACTATAAAAACAACGGTGTACAAACTAGTTTTTAAAACACGTTAGAAGTCTGATAAATGTAAAATTTTAAGATACAGCATGAAAATTAAAGAATGAAGAACACAACGTGGCTGCTTGAGATAGCAAGGCAACTAGCTCATTAATTTAACAGATTAAGAGAGTAAGGCCACCTGACAGATTCAGCCTGCAAACAAGCACAGAGTATGAAAACATCATAAAGTTAGAATGGGAAGTTTGCTACCAGATATCCTCATTCCTATGGTGTGCCATAAGAAAATACCACGGGCATTCCCTACATACTTCAGTTAAAGTTAGCACCCTATAGTGTTTAGCAACCACAAGCATGTTTGAGCTCACCCAAAATAATTCACATTTCATCTAACAGATTATTTGCAGAGTAGAACCTCTCTGCTTCTTCAAAATCTAGAAGGTAGGGCATATGATCACTTGCATCTTGAAAACTACATCTGTTCACAGTGTGATAGAGAGAAGAAGTTAAAAACAGTCACCTTACTTTAAAAGCATGCTGTAACAAGAATACGTAACTCAGATGCAGCTAAACGTATTTACACTTTGAAAATAAGACTATGCAACTACCTAAAATTGAAGTATTTTTTGCAGGGTATTACAAACAGCTGAAAAAGCAGATGTTCCTCTGATAGTGTGTTTGTGATCTGAACATTAGTTGAGCATTGCTGCTGATGTGCAGAAAGCATAAAATGTACCAACATGAAACAGAACCGTGTACCGGCCTTGATACTGGTCTTGCGATTTGTAGTCCAATTAAGCTGATTTCAGGGAACAAACTTTAGTAGACATTATTCTCTAGACTTACCTTATGATGAGGGCTAACATTAAGCAGCAGAGGTGGGATCATACTAACAGCCTCCTGACGGCTAATATTTCCCTTGAAAGGAAAAAAGAAATTAAATCTGTTATTCTTCCATGAAAGAATGCATTTCTTTTGCAATAAAACTTATCAATTGCTATGTAGTCAGAAACACACTATTATAAACTTAGGATTAAATTCTGTTAAAATTTAACTTAAAAAATCACAGTATTTCACCCAACTGTAATTTCTAATAATTGCATATTTACTGCAATTGTATTAATTCTGTAGTTTCTGCTCAAAAGAGAGAAGAAACTGGCTTGAATTAAGTGACAAACATCCATCACGTAAGTGTTGCCATGCACATGCATGAACTTTTTAACACATTCAAACATTTGATTTCTAATAGCAACTGATTATTTTACGGGGACTCACTTTAACATACCCAAACAACAAAAAATGCAATTATTTTAGGCAAATATATGTACCTGCAGTTATGTAACAGAACCACTGCATGCCTCGCTACCAACTACAACACAAAATCCAGATTCCTCTGAGCTACCCAGCTTCTGAGAGAAAAGGTAGAGCCTCCATCTTTAATAATGCATTTCAATAAAGCGTTGCCCAGGATGTGCCAGAAAAAAATCAAGATCTATCCAAAACTTACACATTCTGTCTCGCTAACCAGAAACTGATGAAACTTTTCCAGTTGTGGGGACTTGCGTAAGATTTTTCTACTCAAGTTAGTGTGCCAGGCTAACTCTTCAGGATACCTAGTGGAAAAGAGATGGGAAAAGAACAGAGGCAGAAGAAGGGGACTGATGAGCCAGGCTGGCTGCTGGGAACATGCAGAATGCCTTATCTCGCCTCCAGACCACTCACCAGCTCAACGACTGCGGCATCTCGACTTTTTGGCCATCCACCTCCAGGTCCTGCAGCTCTCGGAAGTACTTTTCCTTCAAGCAGTGGAGAATCTCTTTGGCGTGGCTGCATGCAAGAGACACCCGGAGGGACGCCGGATGGAGAATCACAGAATCATAGGACGGTGCGGGTTGGAAAGAGCTTTAAAGATCGCGTAGTTCCACCCCGTGCCGTGGGCGGGACGACACCCCCTGTGCCAGGCGGCCCCGGCAGCCGCTGTCGGGAGCGCGGCCCCGCGGCAGCCCCAGCCCGTACCTGCGGTATCCTGTGATGCGCAGCGTGGCGGGCAGCGGCTCCCGCAGCGCCGCCATGAACGCGTCCCACTCTCCGGCGGGCACGATGCCCAGCTCCTGGTAGTACCGCTCGAACAGCTCGTTCTCCTTCACGATCTCGGGGTAGCCGCCGGCCCAGCCCTGAAGAAAAGCGCCGCCACCGTCAGCCCGGCGGCGCCGGGGCTCCCCCGGCCCGCTTCACCTCCCCCGGCCCGGCTCTCACCGCCTGGTCCCCGCCGCCGCCCCGCTCCTGCCGCTGCTGCTGCTGCTGCCGCCGGCGGTCCCGCGCCCTGCGGCCCATAGCAGCCAGGAGGCGGCCGACCCGCGCCGCCGGCCCCACCGTGAGGAAGAGCGGCCGCTCCCGTTTCGCCTCCGCTCCCGCTCGGCCGCAAGGACCGCGCGGCTGCCGCGTGCTCCCGGCGCGCACGCGCAGACCCGCCCTATCCCGGCGCCGCTTCCCGGCGGAACTTCCCGAGCGCCCTGCCCGGCACGGCCCCGCCCGCAAGGGGCGGCGCGGCGGCGGCCACGCCCCCGGCGGCCACTGGCGGTGCCAGATGAACCGAGGCGGCGGAGCGCGATGGGGTTCGCTGGCGATGGTGGCGTGTGCGCGCTGTGGCGCCGGGCCGAGGGCCCCGAGGAGCGGCGGCTGCTGGAGCTCTTCTCCTACGGGCTGATGGTGCTGGGCGCCGCCTCCGCCCTGCTGCTCTGCTTCATCCCCATGCCCTACGGCCGGTACTCCTCGCGGCGCTTCGGCTGGCTGCTGCCCGCCCGCCCCGCCTGGGTGCTGCAGGAGCTGCCCTCCCTCCTCGTCCCGCTCGGGCTCGCCGCCTGTGGCGGGGCGGTCGCCGCCGCCCGGCCCAACCGCGTCCTGCTGGGCTGCTTCCTCCTGCACTACGCGCACAGGTGCGGGGTCGGGCGGGCGGCGCTGCCCGCGGGCACCGGCGGGGCGGATGGCGGGGGCTCCCTGCCGTGCTGAGGGCAGGAGAAGGGATCGGACTTCATAGAGATATCTGGTGGCCGCTTCCCGACCGAAGGGGTTGAGGTTCTGTTAATTAGCGTTTGTTACTTAATGAAATAGTCACTGATATCTCTTCTGCTTCGCTTCGTGAAGATGCGTTCTGTGTTGTTACGGCAGCTGGGTAAATAGCCGTGGCGATGCTGCGCCGGCTGCCCTGTGCGCACCGTGCTGAGCGCTGCGATGCTCCGGCGAGCAAGCGGAGCGCTTGGCGCTCCCTCAGCGCGCCGCTCCATCCCTGTGCTGCTGCTGTGCCTCGTGGTGCCTCCCGCTTCAGCAATGGATTGACCAGGCTGTCCTAAGGTCACAGTGTTACCACAAGGACACCTCAGCAACGTGTACTGATATAATCTTGATGCTGCTAAGCAATAGCTATTTTTCAATTATATCGTTCAACATTGTCTTTTAACATAGCGTTCATTACAGGTGTGATCTTGCTGTTCCTTGGGAGTATGGACACTAGCTATTGGTCATACTCTACAAGTAAATTTGCCACCAAGAGAGGAGGGATAGATTTGTCAGGTTTTTTAAATCTACCTGTGTGGCTGGTATCTTTTCTGTTGCTTATTGAGAAAAGCTCTTGCTTTTGACCAAATCTATTTCCACAGCCTTGTGGTGGGGAGGCATATATGACATATGGCTGGCCTGGAGGCTACCTTTGAAAACCTGGAATTGTGTCTTAGCTCCCCCCCTTTTTCTTGTCTTAAGCATAAAGGTATTAGCTTTTACATGGGATCTTAACTCATCCTTGATGTCTGGGAATAGCTAGGAATGTCAGGCAATGGTTTGTACAAAAAGCTGAGCGCTGTGCTGCATTTTCTTTTTTTTTTCCAGTTGCTTATTGCTATTGCCAAACCTGAGGGACTCTTCTGTAGATGGGTGTAGACTGGAAGAGACCTCTGTTATCTAGTTCTGTTTATTGCAGCATTGCTTGCTTTAAATAATCTGTAATTAATTAATTACTCTTCTTGAAAGCTGTTAGGGTGGGACTTCCTTTGGAAAGGTTTTTTTGAAGCAGCTGTCCTTGGGTAGATGGAAAACACGTGCTGACTGCTCAGGCTTCAGTGATCCTGCTTTTGTATCGTTATAGATCATAATTAAATCAATAGACAATTGGGAGTTGGCTAGTTCCACAAGAAAGAGCACAAAATATTCACCTGCTCTTCTTGTTTGAAGCTAGTTTGTTTACTGGCATAATCCCCCAGGAAAAGCAATCAAGATTCCTTTCCCAAATGGCATGGCAATTGTGGGTTTCTCATGTCTTTAGAGGTGTCATAGAGTAGACCAAAATTGTCGAGGTGAAGCAATGTTTGGCTTACAGGGTAGGGAGGAAACTGAGGTCAATTAAGTTAATTTCAGGGGGATTGACTTTCCCCCTGGAAATGCTGGGGGAATTTGGTGGAGGGATGAGTCCTAGCTCATCTGAGAAAGCTTAATGATACAACTGAGGATTTAGGAACAAAAATGGACTGTGCTTAATATCAGTTGTCTTTATTCCTCTCACCAAAGTAATTGCTTTGGATACAAAGTTCAAAATTTCTGCCATATGGGAGAGAGGACTGAACTTGTAATTCCAATTAGGCAAAAAAAAGGAGAATGTTTTAGATTTTAAAGCAAGTACAGCTATCCTTTCAAACAGCCACCAAGGGCTGGTGCTGAGAATTTGAAAAGTAGGGTAGTGTGGACAGTGTTTGGACTTCAAAACTATCTTTTTTTTGTGGTTAATACAATAAAATTTCTTTTCTTTGTTTGCCGTAGGGCGCTCATCTTTCCTCTTCTGATCCGTGAAGGAAAACCAACACCGCTTTTCACTTTTGTGTTAGCTCTTCTGTTCTGTGTTTTCAACGGATACTTGCAGGGCCGAAGCTTAACCACCTATGCAACTTACCCTCCAGGCTGGCTGGGTGATTCACGCTTCATTACAGGTGAGTTAAATCATGTTATGAGAACATCAGGTCTAATTTTCCTCTGTCTTCATACCTATTAATTTTTTATTGTGATTTTATGGTATCTTCAATGCCATTTTATAAGTCTTCTCATAATTTTCTCATTGGTATAGCTGGCCTTTTGACCTTGTTTACTTTAGAACCGTTTACTTTAGCACTGGCACTTCTTTCTGCAATGCTAGAGGATCTGATTGTCATCTTTACTCTTTAACAGCCAAGTAAATCCAGGTCATGTATTTTTTTACATAGAAACTTGAAGCCCTACATGGAAACAGCAGCATGCATGTTTAGAAGGAAAGATTTTCTATGTAACATGTAGATTAAACTAAAGTAAGCAAATTCATGGAGTAAAAAATCTAGCAAGGATAGCTGCTAACTACCAATGTACCATGGCAAATGCTACAAGTCCTATCCAAGTGTCAGGATATCCTCACTGGATGTAAGCACAGGCACCAATCCAGCTGCCTTTGTAATTGGGGAGTGGCTTTGTCAAATGACAAAACTGGCCCCACAAGGAAGGGGTGGAGGGGGCTGATTATTCACTCCCAGTTGGGAAGTGAGGTTACAGTTATAATTGAAGCCATGGATATGACTAAAAGACTAAGGTATTTAGTGAAAAAGTATTTTATTTACTCTACTTTTTTGTTTCCTAGGCATCTACTTTTGTCTACTGTAAAAATGATAGTATCATTTCCTAATGAAATTTTACAGAAAGATCATTTTCATCTGAAGATAAACTAGGATATTTTGCCTACTCAGTCAAAGGAAGAGTAGTGAACTGTCAGTACTCTTCTTTTTGTTATTCTGTACCAAGAGCAAGTTAGTGTTTCTCTTGTATTTCTCAAGCCTTTTACCAAAAAAAAAAAAAAATTGTCTTTATTCCAAGTGTTATTGTGGATGACGATAGAGGACAACTATTCTAAATGCTGTCATGAATATAAGGTTGAAGAAATTTGAATCTAAGTAAATTCTCTTGCCAAGATTAGGAGACAGCTCTATTTGTGCACTAAAAAATAAAGAAATTGAGGTACAAGGGAATGACTTCAGAGGGCACTAGAATAATATTTCTTGATTGTTTCAAATTTCCACTCTCCTTAAATCAGAATCCAGCAAAAAAAGCAAAAGATTAAAAGATTTGTTGATCAAAACCGTTGAAGACTGAAGCCAGGCAGGCTTTGTTTTCAGTATCTTAGTCAAAAGATATTTCACTGCAGTGCTGTGAATAAATCATGATTAAGGAGCCATAAATCAGTTTTTCCTTACTCAAATATCTTTAAAAAAATCAGCTTAATAAGACATGTTGCTCAAGTTTCCTTGGGTTCTTTTGGGTGTTTGTTTTATTTTTTAAATTTCAAGGACTTCTGAAAGATGCAAATGTATAAATTACAATAGTTAGGTTCATCTGCCTTCAGCTATGAATACTTCTGTCTATGGATTAGTTTGGTTTGTATCTGTGGTTTTGTTTGTTTGCTTTTTTCCCAAATAATACCAGTTTGAAATATATGCTTATATATATTTCTAGTACCACTAAACATAAATGAAGTCTTGCTCTGCTGACTCTTGTTAGTCAATACAGTGCTTTAAAAAGTTGTCCTGAAAACTCAGAAAGTGAAGATTCCTGGTATATGTATCAACCACTTTGTTAGTGTGACCATTGCTGATTTTTTGAGACCGTGATTTTAACAAATCTTGAGATAAAATTTGGCGTGCCCATTAAACAGCTAAACTGAAGACTTTTTTTTCTTTTTTTATTCCTGTAATTAGAATATCTTTTGGATTTTTTTTTGTTTTGTAGTGCATATCAACATAATTGGATCTTAGGAACTTATAATTGCTATTTGGTATTCATCCCAGCTGGGTCCCTCCAAATACCTGCAGTTTATGCTTATGGCTTTGGTCAAAGCAAATGCCAAGGTGAAGTAGTATACACTGGGTACTCCCTGAACAACTGGACTATTATGTTCTAGTACTTCAGAAATATCTGAGTGTCTTTAAGCTTATTTTAAAGTTATTAAAAATTTTACTAGGACATTAGAAAATAATGATAGCAAGAAAGCATATTTCCTGGTAGTTAATATGATATTTCTTAAGCTGTATGAAGGTACATGTGGAAGATAAGAGTGTCTACAAGTAGCGGGCAACCAAGGTTCAATATCTGGAAGCTGAAACGAGAAAAATTTCCAGTGAAGACAGAATTTGGAGAAGTCAGGCTGATTAACTATTGTGGTGAGAAGTTTCAAAGAACTGATGTGTTCTCTGACTGTGGAATCTCATTATATAGTTTGTCTGTTTTGGGGAACACAATAACTTATGTCTACACCAGCAGTTGATTTGGAGCAGGAATATGGTTTTTGATGTGATTTCCTCATAGTTTCTCTGGACTGTGTGTTGGTTTCGTTCAGAGCAGTGAACCTGTCTGTTTTCAGAGGAAATGGGAATTTTCTGCTTCAAATGCAGAACCATGAGCTTGCAAACCAAGAGCAACACGATAATCTTGCATGAGGTTCAGCATGAACCTTATACCTGTATGCCAATAAATAGCTTGTGAATTTACCAAGAGAGCTGGTGAGACCCTGTAGTGGTGATACCCTGAAGTGGTGACTGCTAGAAACAGGATGCCAGCACCTCTGTGCCTCACCTTTGTGTCCTTTCCTAATCTTTCTGCACTTTTAGTTGGAAACTCCTTTCTGCCTTTGCTTGCTTTAGCTTCTTCAAACCCTTTGCAGTATGCCATGTCTTTCTTACTCCTTTAAGTCTCTATTCAGCTACTTCCTTTGAATGTTGATGACTAACTCTTGTGCATCAAAACACTTTTTAGTAGCAGCTCTGCAAAGCAGAACAGCACCTGTAACCCACAAGGTGCAGGTTTACAGGACATCAGCACCTCAACTGTTGCATGAAGCTTTTTGTCTGGCAATCAGGCAATTAAGCACATGTGTCACCTCAGCTGTCTTCACACATTAGACCTGAAGATCGTTGCCTATATCTGGATATAATCCTGTAGGCAAGGGGTATGGGTTACCAGTGTCTCTCCTAATATCGATAGGTGTCTGGATGTTCTGGATGATTGTTTCTTGTTGGAAAAACTAATCACAGAATCTGAGATGAGGCTCTGGTTAACCTCAAAACACAGACTTTATCTGTTCCTTATAAGCAGGGAATGTGGCCTTCCAGGCAAGATAACATAGGTAATATGTTACCAAGGTATAAAAAAAATGAATTTCAATCCTAAATTCCTTTTGATTTATCCCATCCTCATGGCAACATAAGGATGCAGAATGTGACAACAGTCTCAGTTTCTGTGAAAGGCTGTAATAAATGGCTGAACCATTTTGCTGAATGGCACGAGTAAATGGTATGCTAATTCCTTCGCAGTTGTATTCCTTTTATTGCACAGAAATCTGTTGGGGAAATTTTGATATGCTCTCAGTAAAATAGTAAAAGGAGAGTGGGGCTAAGATGTGTCCCTCTAGGAAGATTAAAAATGGCTGTTTCTTTCAGTGTGTAAAATTTTAGCGTATTTGTTCTCCTATGTGGAAGTTAGGGAAACATACACGTTGCATCTGTATATATGCACATACATACATTTATATAAGTCTGGCACCATAAGAATAAACTTCATTTTTACAGTGCTATTCCCATCTAGGGAGCTGTTGATACTGTGAGCTCTACTGACTGAAGAGCACAGCGTGGGACTGCAGAATGTCACCAGAACTGTTTATGCTTACATTACTACTGCTTTGAGACAATATGCCTAATGTGATATCTGACTGTAATTTGTTTTCTGAACAAACATAGTGCACTAAATAGAGTATTTTCAATATTTCTCTTCAGGTTTTTTAGGCTGGTTGATTGGCATGGCCATCAATATTCATTCTGATCATATTCTTAGAAATCTGAGAAAACCAGGGGAAACTGGTTACAAGATACCAAGAGGTAAGTAAAATGGTACAGAAATTAATACAACAAAAAGAAGTATCTCTTATATATAAGAAGAGGTGGAGAGAGCTTGGACTGGTTAGGCTGGAGAAGAGAAGGCTCAGAGAGATCTTACCAGAGTTTATATATACGTGATGGGAGAGAACAAAAAAGAGAGAACCAGGCTCTCCTTAATGGTGCCTAGTGACAGGACCAAAGGCAGTGGACACAAAATTAAATTCAAGCACATAAAATTATACCTGAATTTTTAAAAAAAATTTTTTTTTTCTCCTCTGATGGTGGTCAAACATACAGGCGTGGATCAGGTTGCTCAGAGAGATTGTAGGGAGATGCAAAACCAGACTAGGCATAGTCCTGGGCAACCTGTTCTGGCTGATCCTGCTTCAACAGTGGTGGTTGGACAAGATTATCTCAAGAAATCCTTTCCAACCTAAAATGATTCTGTGTGAAAATAACCTTCTAAAGGTTATTTTCTATCACAAGATGTGATTTTATAGTTTGGGAAACATCTTATTTTTTTCCTCTTAAGCCAAGTATTGTAAGGAATCTGTTTCACGATATCACTTGGCTTGTGCAAATCTTTGGGTTTCTTGGCCAATGTTGGCTATAGTTTTAAACAGGGGTAAAAATGTAATAGCATTGCCCAACTTTTCAGAGAACCAGCAGATGGGTGGAGAGGAAAGACCCAAATTATCAACTCTGTGTGGGGGCAGGAGGGGAATGAAGAAAGTCCTCAGCATGTGACCCATCTTGTTTCCCATATATGAAGAGGGAGGTATCTAAAGTAATTGGAGAACAGCAATAATTTTGGAAAGGGCGACACAGGGAAAAGAGGACAGAAATCCAGATGAATTTGTCATTATAAATTCTGGCCTTTGTGGGAAAATGGAGAATATGAAAGGCTTTCTTATGAGCCTACATTGGAGTGTTAATGACACTTTTTAGTGTCATTTAGTGGCACTTTTTGAAACAGGCATTCTTCCAGGTACATAACACTCACTGAGAGGAGAAAGATAATACTACCTCTGAATTCTGTTGTCTCACTACATTTTTTTCTCTTAGTTGTTGCTTTTTCTTTGTTGTTCTTTTAATAAAACTGCAAGAACTGAGATATATAAGGTCGACTGTTATTTTTCATCAAGAAGGTGAAAATAATTATAATTTTAATAGATGTAAATTGAAGTGCTCATGTGAAAAATGAATATGAACATACTGTACTGTGTTCAGTGTACAAAAAGGTTCTGAAGGAAATATGTTATTTGCTGTAAGATCAGGAGGAGCTGGTCTTTTTGATGTTGCTTATCCAGTTTAACTACTAGAATCTCACTTTCCTCTTGACACTACAAAAGTAGTGTAATTAGAGCAAGGTCAAAATACGTCGTTTATTACATTTGCCAAATACTTGTTTGTTTAGTCACACTAGTAAAGTATATATTGAGATGTTATCAATTGGTACACTGACTTTGGAATTAGGGTGAAAATCTCAATTTTAAAAATTCCCAGCAGCTGACTACCCATTGTTTATGCACAATGGCCTATACAATAGATTTAACACAGACTGCCAAATTTTCAGAGTGTAAGGGTTGAAACAGCAGATCTGATGAGGAATGGGAACAAAAGTGCACCAACTTTGTAAGCTAGAGAACAAATTTGGAACTTTACTTCATAGTAACAGTATTGTTCGTAATTAACTTAATTTCTAAAGGACTTGAAATGAAAAATTGTAGGCTAACTAATCCTATGTGTATTTTCTGGGACTCAAGAGGAATATGTCTTCTATTTCTAGATATTTTTAAAAAGGTTTAGTGTATGATCAAAGAACATGTCATTTAGTAATTATTTGCAAAGGCATGTACTTGCTTCTGATGCTAGTAAATCTGCTTTTCTTTATTTGTTTAAAGAGTAAAAGGAGCTACAAAAGGTCTGTCTTAGAATGAGGTCTGAAGTGATCCTTCATAGTACAGCTTGGACTGAAAAATTCTGTCTCCACTGCCTTTAAAGATTAAATAGAGACATTGGTGATACAGCTCCTATTTGGTGTACAGAAAAGATAACAATGGACATCTTGATTAAGGTATATTAAAGTAACTCTGTCCTGCTTTCAGGAGGAATGTTTGAGTATGTCAGTGGAGCCAACTTTTTTGGAGAGATCCTGGAATGGTTTGGGTTTGCCCTTGCCTGCTGCACCATTGAAAGCCTTGCATTTGCATTGTGTACTCTCTTCATCCTGAGTTCAAGGGCAAGACAACACCACAAGTAAGTGTTCCTGCCATGTCATTTCTGTTGTCTCTACACCACACTACATTTCCATTTCACAAATAATGCCTCATCCTATAGGGATGTTGCAGAGCAAGTCTTGTGAAAGAGACTGCTGCTGTAGGGCAGAATATGATAGAGAATACTCTTGAGAAGATTAAGTGCTGCAGAATTTCAGCAGAATAGTACAGAGCATAAACACAGTATAACAAGGTGATAAAACAATGCTTAAATGAAGATAGTTCATCCTGGATCTGTAAAAATTATAGTCAAGTTTAGCAATGTTGTCTTAATAATTCAAATACTGTATTTTCCCTTCTCAAACTTGTTTCTGTAATAATAAAATTTTGAAAATCACCCAAGCTGTCTTTAACAGGCACATTTTATAGTAATGTCTGTATCATATTATCTATAATCAATTTCATGGACATTATGAAAACAGTTCTGGTAGATGATATTTAATGAAGTCTCTGCTCTAAACATTGACTACTCATGTACTGTATTATAATGTGGCTTTCCTGCTAACAAGAAGGACCATAGCTTGAGGAGATTTGTTTCCTGAAAGGATTCTCATTAAGGAATAGTATGTTTAAAAGAATTTGAACATGTTCATTTTATTTTGGTTATTTTCAGCTTCCTGCTTTGTTTCTCATGTTGAAACTTAGTGGCATAAGAGGAAATAAACATGAATTTAAGGAGAAAACAGGTTGGAAAAAAAGTGACCATCTGTGAGGGCAGCCATGTCTATGTCTAATGGAGTCCTGAAAACCTCCAGAAATAGAGGTTTTTGCACCCCTTGTTTGTAAGATGTTCCAGGTCTGTATGACCCTCCTAGCGAACAGGTTTCTTCCACTATCCAACCTGAGCCTTCCAAACCTGTTGCCTATGATCACCTCTTCCTGTTCTATCACCTGCTATTAGTGAGCAGATTTGCAGAGTATCTTGAGTTGGGAGGAGCATTTGAAGGTTGTCCAGTCAACTGGTGTGGCTGCTCCAGCCAGGGCAAACCACAAGGCTCTGCCCCATTGCCCAGGGCTCATCAATTGAGTTCTGAGTGTCTCCTCCTTGCCAGATGAAGCAAGGACAGGTTCTCCTGCCTCTCCTTGTGTATTATGTTCTTCAGGCTCAAATTCCAGGGTTGGTTTCCATGAATCTTAAGCCTTGATGGCACTCTTTCAGAACATCAAGAAAAGCTAAATGTTGTTAGAGGAAGTTATTTACACTAAAGGAAAATGCGTGGAAATGGAAGAGGGGCGCAGGAAAAAAACCCCAAGCAACTAAAAATATCAAATCCATGTAAGTGAAGAAACATGTTAGTGTAGTTTGCTTATTTAAAAAGCATAGGATAAATGACTGAAATGGGTAAATAGGCTAATAATTGTATTCCCTAGATGCAAGTTATCATGCATTGTATGTTTTGTTCTGTTTATTCCAGCTTTGATCTTGAAGTTAGCTGTTGATATTATGAATATCTGTACCTTTGAGGAACCCAGGTCAACTTAGTTCTTTCATTTCAGAGAAGCAGAAGAATAAATATTCAAAAATGGGAGTAAAAGTGCTTGTTATAGAAGGTGAAAACACAAATATCTGATAGTGCTCTGTATTTTGTTTTTATCGTCAGGATTTGAAGATAGTGATGGTCTTCGAGGGGTGTTAGTAATAAGGCCAGTGCAGTGATTGTCATGTTCAGTGTGAGTGCCCAAATTTTAACTGCAGCCAAAGATGTTCTTAGGCAGAATAGGACTCTCATTCCAATGTGTGAAGTATCCCTTGCTTCTTTGTGAAGTCATTATGCAATGACATGTTTTTGATTTCATTTTTTCTCCCTCTAATTCTAAAATGTGTAAATATTCAGGATGTGTAGCAATATACATTTTGAAAGAATGGGTTATTCCTTCCCTGACATAACTTACCACATCTGATGGTTTGATTTCCCATTGCTGGCACCTATAACTTAGTGTTGTTATATTTGGTGATTAGATGTCATTAGGGTGAGTGCAGTAAATGCCATTTTGCTATCCAGAGTAGATTCTAAAGGCTTTTTTTTTTTTTGTTTGCAGACAAAAACATATATGGACTAAATTAAACACATTGTACAATTATTTAATTTCCTCAACAGTGTTTTGAAGACTCAATACTCATCAGATTCCTTTCTTTGTTTTTCAGATGGTACCTTGAAAAATTTGAAGACTATCCAAAGGACAGAAAAATTGTCATCCCATTTTTGTACTGAGCTGTGCTTTTAACACTTTGAGATGGATGGCTTTTAGTAACAGCCAACATTTTACAGATGCTGCCAGGTTAGCAACACACTCAGATCATCACTGTGACAAAGCCTTTCCATCAGTGCTGCTATTACTTACTGCTTTTTCCTCTTAATGGTAACCCAGAAATCTGATGGACAGGGTGAATAGGAACAGAAATGCTTTTCCAGCAGTGAAGCACCTTCATAAATACATTAGGCAATGAGTCTGAATTGGCATCGTGGGAAGTACTGTGCACGACATCTGATGCTTCTTTTTCTGCCTGTGAGAGCTTCTACTGTTTCCACTCAATGTAGCCAAGCTGTCCTGACCATTGTGCTATGAGCTCAGCCACCCTCATTGCAGTCTGCATGGTGTGTTCTGCCTACATACACAAATAGGGTTGATTTTATTTTTTTTCCCTGCTTTACTAATCCTTTCATTTCCCCCCACCTGCATCTCCAGAAGAGCTGGTGATTTAGACCAAGGAATTAGATGAATACAGTTGCTTTTAGATGAGAGGCAGTGTTTTTCCTTCTCTTTGCACCCTCAAAAATATAGGGATACTGTATAGACAGTATTTAATGAAATTTACATAAAAGTTGTACTGCAAATAGATCAATATTGTCATCTACCTCTTGAAATGGATAGCTATCTCAATATGCAATATGTGTCTTCTATTCTAAACTGGTTTTGGAAGTCTACTTAGGATACTTAGGCCAATTGTTAATAATTGTGTAATGTTTTCTAACTTACTTTATAAAAAAACCCTTGAGATTTAAAAAAAAAAAATTCTTACTATGCTGTTTTTAAAAAATCAAGTGTCTTCCTTCTTCTGTTGCTAACATTCTAGATGATTTTATATTCCAAAATTGGAGCCTTATATCAGTTCTCTACCCCAACCTTTTACTAATGAAGGACTCCAGAATGGTTTCAAGAACATGATGGGATTCCAACCCTACAGATTTTCAAGTTAACCGTCTTTTGCACGATTGTGATAATAAAGAATCTTTTAGAATTGCTGACACCAAAAAAACTCCAAAACAACTCAGGGAAAACAAAAAAAAAATCCAACCAAGCCCCCAACTAAACAACCAATTTCTAGTAATTAAAAACCAAACAAATGAACACTTACTAAAAAAAACTATCCACAAAACCCCAAAACTCTGCTGCTAATATAATTTGAAAATAAATTTAATTCAAACTTTTGCCATGTGTTATCTGCTCTGTTTGCACTTTTATGTTGGGTTATGTTCTTCAAAACAACTTAGTAACATAATTTTGCCAGATGCTAAGTTTTCCAGTAGAGTCTTGCAGTAAGATTTGTTTTGATGAACAGGATGGTGAAGAGTTTGATTTACTCCTTAATGCTAAAATTGAGTTATTGGATAGTATAAGTTCAATAGGATCACTTAAAGTATATTCTGAAGATTTCAGAATTTTAGTCTTACATATTAGGATTTTTCTAAATCTGATCACCTCTGCAGCATTTTTAAAAATCTTATTGTCTAAGTCATATACTAATCAAAATCTTTTAGTGGAAACAAATATAGGATTCAAAAACCATCTACCCAAGGTGTTTAAACAGCTACATAGTTTGTGGGGAATTAATATCTATATTGGTTATTGTGTTGCCAGATTTTGGTGGTGGGGGCTACAGGGATGCTTCTGTAAGAAGCTTCCCCCATGTCTGGCAGAGCCAATGCCAGCTTCTCCCAGGGCCAGCCTGCTCCTGACCAAGGCTGAGCCCAGCAGGAAGGACAGTAATGTCTTTGCAACAACATATTTCAGAAAGAAAAGAAGTATGTTCTTGGGTAGAGCAAGTGGAGGAGTGGGAGGAGGTGCTTCAGGTGCTGGAGCTGAGGTTCCCCTGCTGGAGCTGTGCTCATGGAGGACCATGGGGATGCAGAGATCCACCTGCAGCCTGTAGAGGATCCTCATTCTGGAGCAGGTGGCTGTCTGAGATGAGGCTGTGAACTCAGGAAGCCTGTGCTGGAGCAGGATTGTGACAGGGATGTTTGGAGAGAGGAGCCTGTGCTAGGGCAGGTCACATGGTGGGACTTGTGACCCTGGGGGGGACCTGAACTGGAGCAGGCTCTGCCTGAACGGCTGCACCCTGTGGAAGAGAATTCATGTTGGAGCAGTTCAGGGAGAACTGCCCATGGGATGCACTCAGATTGGGGAAGTTCATGGAGAACTGTCACCCATGGGAGGGACTCTGCTGGAGCAGGGGAAGGCCTCTCCTTGAGCAGAAGGAGAAACCACAGCAGATGAACTGACCATAGCCCCCATTCCCTGTCTCCCTGCACCTCCCTGGGGAGGAGGTAGAGCTTGGGAAGAAGAGAAAGGTGGAGGGAAGGTGTTTTGAAGATGTATTTCACTTTTCATTATTCTGCTCGGATTTTGTTAGTAATAAATTCAGTTAATGTTCCCAATTTGAATCTGTTTTGTCTGTGGTGATATTTGATGAGTGATCTCTCCTGGTCCTTACCTCCACCCATGAAGCTTAGGCTTTGTTTTTGTTCCCCTGTCCAGTCGTGGAGAAGAGTGACAAAGTGGCTTTGGTGGACACCTGTCATTCAGCCAGGGTCAACTCACCAAAATAACTTACATCTTCAGGGATATTTGTTTAAAAATCATAATGGGACAACCTACCAGTTAAAAACATCTTTCTGCAGCACTTTAGACTCTAACACTTTTTTTCTTTTTTTTTCTTTGCCTTTTTTGAAAAGGTAAATGTTCTTTTAATACTGAACAGAGGAAAAAAGGTCAGTGTTTATTATATCTCTATATTCAAGAGCTGTAGGTCTCTAGCCAGTAGTCTTTTATCACTGTTTCCAGAAAATTTGAACAGATGCCTTGATTTTGCTCTGCTATTATGCTAATATTTATCTTGCCTAAAAGTTCAGTTGCTTTGCCCACATAATGTTAATTTATGGTTTGCCTACAGTGGGATGGGATCTGAAGTGTAATGGTCTGACAGCTTATCCTCATTCTCTCTCTTGTTACAGAAAAGGAAAAGCTAAGGTCTGTGGGCTGTGAATGTCAGCGTGTTTAGAAATTTTAGTTAATTGGATTAATAAAAAAAAAACCAAACCCAAGCCAGAAGGTTTTGTTCTCTGTGTGATTATATTTTATATTCTCATTATACTTCTAGAGCCTTCCCTAAGTAAAGTACAGATTTTATTTGAGGCAGTTCTTAGACTGTAGGTCTTACGAGGAGCAGCTGAAAGAGCTGAGACTGTTTAGCCTGGAAAAAAGGAGACCCAGGGGGAATCTTACTATTCTCTACAATTGCCTGAAAGAGGGTTGTAGCCAGGTGGGAGTTCATCTCTTCTCCTAGGTAACAAGTAATAGAATAAGAGGAAATGACCTTATGTTGTGCCAGGGGAGGTTCAAATCGGCTATTAAGAGAAAATTCTTCACTGAAAGGGTTGTCAAGCCCTGGAACAGGCTGTGTGGGGAAGTGATGGAATCACCATCCTTGGAGGTATTAAAAGGCATGTAGTTGTGGCTCTGAGGGAGATGGTTTAGTGGTAGTTAAAGTCTGGGTTAAAGGTTGGACTCAATGAACTTTGAGGTCTTTTCCAACCTAAATGACTCAATGATTCTAACATTTCAAGACCCAGGTACATTGGTTAAAAGGGTATGACTTTGTCAAATGCTGGAATTGCCTTTTGTTTAAACAATATCCTACTTATTTGTCATACTTCATTCATAATCCCTACCCTTTTCAGCAGCTCTGACAGATTTTTCTGTTGGAAAATAGCTAATACTGAACCATTTTTCTTGAGAATATGTAACATGAAAATGAACTCTGTTATGCCCATTCCAGAGGGAGAAGACATGCATACTTGCTATTGGGTATAATATCTGTAGCTATTTTTAATAGAGACACTTCTAGTCAGATTGATACATCTTTCCCCCAAATCCCATACTAATAAAACATGGTTTGTGATGTCTTGCTTGAATACTTTTTTTTTTTCCTGTTAGTAATCCCCGCTCTAACTTGTGGAGATTGTCCAAGGCTTTAGCACCAGCAATTTCATTATCCCAGTTGACATCTTGGGGAGTGTGAAAAGAAGATTGGATTAGACTGACCTAGATGCATGTGTGAACTTGATGAGATGCACTCAAAGCAGTTATTAAAAGTCAGGAGGTAAATTTGTCTAGCAATACATTCTTAGTTATGTAAAACAAAGTATGCAGCTGAGATGTTCTACACTTGCAGTAAGAGCGAAGATTAACAGAAGCAGAGGCTGCTCATTTGGGTTCCTCTCCTGTTGCTAGGTCACTTTTCACTTGAAAAAAGGGTAACACCTGCTGTTCCAACTATTTTAATTGAGCTTCAGCACAACACTGTCTTTTGGGGGAGTGAAGATAGTGTGCAAATGACTTGTATAAACTTAAATTCTTCCAGCAGGTAGGAAATCCTGAGTGCCCACCACAGTTTTTATATTATGTTTATGACTGAAATATATTAATAACTTTAGTATGAGATTGTCCCAGTCTGTTCTATGCTCCTCAGTTTTACCAATAACAGTTGCAGTTTTCAGGGCAGCCTATCATACATGGATCCATTTCATAAGAAAAGAAGACCTCAGGGTAAAATTGCACCACTTTTTATAGTGACGCAACATATCTATCACATCTATGTGCTCATGTGCCTACACAAAAACATGTGCTAGCAAGCAACTAAATTTCTGTTGCAGGACAACAGAAGGGTAAAGCCTTAAGCAAGGTTTGCACTTGAAAGAATTGCACCACTGAACTTGCTGTTGAACTTCTTAAAACAATATTTTTTTACATCCCTTGCTTGATTTACTATGTCTGCTTAAAAATCAAAGCCAATACAAGATGCATTGTTGGGTACAAGTGGATAGGGGAAGCAATAGGTTATTCACTCACAGAGATGAAAGAAAACCTAATACTTGGTGAAACCTTTGGTGTAATGCTTCCCTGGAGATGATGCCTTACCAATGGGCTAGCAGGAGTGTCTCAGTGGTGTTGTTTGTCCCTGCTCCCTCTTGATTTGCAAATATCTGTCCAGTTTCTGAGAGGACATGGGTGGCTGGATCCAAAGAGATAGCACTAGCAAAGCCACATGTTCCAGCTGCTCTGGGAGGGGGCACTCCATTTCTCTTAGGCTATTGAAAGGAAAAGCCACCACAAACTTAGTTATAAACTTCTGCCAGAAAAGAAAAAGCCATGTGATCTGTGAATGGGGACTCAGACATTGAGCAGCATTGTTGAGACTAAAGGTCAGTCCAATGTAAGCAAGCAAAACCTACTTCAGGTACCTGCTATCTTTGTGTCCTGTTGGCTGCTTCCTAGGGCTGGAATTGAATCTTTTTAATTCATTTCAGTGTGTTGGTAAACCGTCCAAGAGGCTTCCAGTTATGCCCCCACTCCACATGTTGTTTTTGTTGCAGAAGACCAAGAGACATGCTGTACAGAGCCAGGCTCCTGCTAATGTGCAAGAAAGCCCTGTGACAAAGCAGCCTGGTGCAATAGTGTAGATTTGTAGGATTTTAATGTTTTGCAAAGGCAAGTATGTTTCCTCTCTCATTCTCTACCTGTCTCTTTGAAAAATGGTGATGGTATTGGAACAGGAGAACTGACTTGAAAATCCCAACTAGTACTGTGAAAGTGTTCAACTGTTAAAGGACAGTCACCAGGATATACTAAAATCAGTAACCAAAAATGAAAATAGTCCTTTTTACACTACAAATAATCCTTGCAGATTTTACTAGGCCTCAGACATAAAGAGTATTAGATTAAGCATAATATTTAGTCTGAAACAGTGCAGTATATGATAATTACTGATAAAGTAATACTAGGAAGAGTAGTTTAGAAAATATGAGTAGCTATGCAGACAGCATACAGCAGTATAGTCTTATGAATAGAAAGCTAAATGACCAAGAAAAGATGAGCTATTTTCTTAAGCAAAAAGAGAACACTACTCTAGTGTGGAGTCCTCCTTGGGCTGCAGGTGGATCTCTGCTCCATGACAGACTTCCATGGGCTGCAGGGCCACAGCTGCCTCACCACAGCCTTCATCACAGACTGCAAGGGAATCTCAGCTCTGGTACCTGGAGCACCTCCTCACTGCACCTTCCTCGCGCACCTTGGTGTCTGCATAGCTGCTCCTCTCACATATTCTCATTCCTCTCTCCACTTGCAGTTGCAGTGATTTTTTTGCCCCTTTTTGACTGTTATCCCAGCAATGCCACCACCATCACTGCTGGGTTCAGCCTTGGCCAGCAATAGGTCTGTATTGGAGCTGGCTGGCATCGGTTCTGTTGGACAGGGTAGAAGCTTCTGGCAGCTTCTCACAAAAGCCATCCCTGTAGCCCCCCTATTACCAAAATCTTGCCCTGCAAGCCCAATAATATGTTTGAATTTATAAAAGTTCAAAATAAAACACTAACATGGCACTTGTAGGAAAAGTCTTTTGTCAATTGCTTTAAGTGGTTTTCCTAAATTGAAATTGCCATGCAATGTAGACATTCCAGACTTCAATGAACAATATGCTGTAATTACTACTCTTTAAATGGTTACTATTAAAAGAAAAAAAACCCAAAGTAATTGTACTTTGTTTCCTAATTCTTCATACTAGATGAATTGTCATTACAACAGCTTTTAATTTCAATTCAAAGCAGACAAAACAATCTCCTTTGCAGATGCAACCCCATCTGCTACTGTGGCTAAACCTCAGAGATCTTCTTGAATATTCTTGTTTCTGCATCAGATCAAAAAAAGATAAATTGCAAGTACACTGCAGATGACAAACCATGCCTTATTTTTCGTCGAGTAATACTGTCATCTTCTGCCACTTTGTGTCTTCATTAAAACTAGGCTAATTAGAAACATGAAATGATTATCTAACATTTTTTTACATATATAATCCAGTCTAACACTGTTCTCAATTGTCTTATTGTAGCACTGCACAGATGTGGGCTTACTGGGTACCTATTGCATCATAGTTTCCAGTCCCCTCTAAGCACTGCCTAGAGCAGAAATTGTTACTCACAGCAGAAAACTCAAAGACAGTTCTCTCTTCTAGCTCAGGGACCCCGGAAGCAGACAAGAATGCACCCCCAAACAAACATGAATAAATTACCAGCAGAGCTCTGCACCAACCATCTGTGTCTGTGTTGCACAGCATGCAGAACAACAGGGAGTGCTAACCTTCCTGCTCATGATCCTCTTTCCCCTCCAGCCCCCAACATGGTAAGATGCAGTAAGATGCACCATCCTCTACAAAGTGACTGATATCTAGACCAGTTCTTTGCCAGCACCTAGTGCACAGACTCTCATTTGGTGTCACAGCACTCAGTCAAGCATGCCAGGAAAGATGGAAACCTGCACAAAGATCTTCTTAATTCAGCCTTTCAGAAGCTTACAACTTTTGTTTGGGCTTGGAAGTTTTTTCTCCATTTCTGGGAAATAGGTCAATACAAATGTACAAAGTGGATGCCTCCAGCAGCTGGGCTCAGGCACCCAGAGTGCCCAGTAGCTGCCTCTGGATCTCAGTCTTCCCAGTCACCGGCACTTGGATGCACCAGCCCACGCATGCATGGAGACACAGTCTGAATCCACCATCAACTGTGCTTAGACATGGAGGGCATCCAGCAAGAGGCTCTGGGTCCTCAACCTCCATAGCTGACACCACTTGGAAATGGAAAATTATGAGAGGCCTGCAGCTCTATCCCAGCTGTTGGTACATCTAGTCTGTTCTTGTCTCAGATTTTCATTAAACACCTTCAGTTAGAACAAGCAAACAAAAAACAATACCCCCCCAAAAAATTTCAATGATATATTCATGTAACACTGTTTCACACACAGGGAATTTATGGACTATCTCATGAACTGATAATAAGAGGGGTTCCTGGAGAGTTTCCTGTGGAGAAAAGATGTTTACCCAGAGCAAAGTTTTACTTTAGGATGGGGTTTTTTTGTGTTTTGGGGGTTTTTGTTTGGGTTCTTTGTTTTTCTTTTAATAATTTTGAAACTCTTTACTATAGAATTCTTTGTGTTTGTGCTGGTGAATTTTTGCAAAGCAATGTTTACAGGAAGAGCAGAAAGGGAAATGCTGGTACTGGCCAGAAAAAATGGGTTCTGAATTTATTAGTTATTTGCAACTTAAATATATTCTAAAGTAGATGAATGTAGCATAAGATGTAAGGGAAAATACAACATACAAAGCATAGCTGTATTGTTTTTAGAGATTGCTTTCCATAACACCATATTTTTCAGCCTAGGAACATATGTCTCAAAAGGCATTTTAGACAACAGCCTTTGAATGGGCTTTTGTTTTAGTTAAATGAGTTTCCTGAAAGGCTCTCCAGTAAGGATTTGGCATGGATAGTTGTGAAGACTACAGGTAATTTTCATTTCCAGGGACAAGGCCCCCTATCTTTGTTAGCCTCTGTACAGATTGTTCCAGAGAAACATAGTGCCTTTTCCTACTCTTTGTCCAACAGCAGCAAGGCCAGCTGTTTAGTAGCAAGGCTGGGCATTCAGCCAGAGCTCTACTTGATCTAGAAAAGGTTTTATCTTTACTAATGTATACTGTAAATATTTTGTTCTAGCAGATCCAATTCAAAACTTTCCAGGATGATAGATGAGATCTGCCCTGAGACATCACAGACCATTTCTTCTTCCTTGTGGGTAACTGCAGATGTAATTCCTGTGAGATCAAAACATTTTTTCTGTAATTCCTGCTGGCTTCCATGTGGCCCAAATGAGACAGTTCAAACTGAATGAGAAAGTTTAAAGCAGGCCCAGCAAAGAATTATGCCATGCAGTAAAAATGTCAAGAAATTGTTCTTTGCAGAAAGCTGAGGCAGAGCTCAGCTCTCTATCCTATAAATGATAAAATCAAGGTCAAACCACTTCCACCCTGTCTCCCAGCCCTATGCCAGAGCCATTGCTAGTAGTAACAGATGGTTCCCAGGCCAGCACCAGGCAATAGAATCTTTAGGGCAAAGCCAAGTAGTGTATGGTTAACTGTAACATGTCTTCAACAAGAAACATACCACACTCAGGGCAGGGAAAGGATTTCACTTGTCACAAAGATACTGAAAGCAGAAAAAAGCAGGAAGAAATACAGGGCAAAAGGTGAAATAGGCAGCTTCCACCTCTTCCTCTGTCTACCCATAACACATCCAGTTCAAAGGAAGACTCTGAAGGGGTCTGCACTTCACAGCCAAGAGTGAGCCACAGATTTATGTGACGGAACTCCTGAAGCATCTCACTGGGTAGTGTGGGGTTCAGACTGATACTGTGTATGGTTCTCAAAGGTAAGTTATGGAAGAGAAGGACCAAGAGAGGGTCCCCACTAGAGGGTAGAGGGACTGATCAGTCTACACAAACAAGGAACTGTAAGAGGATGACTATATCATGTAAGAATTGGCTGAGACCCTGACACAACACGCTATGAGAACACCACTCTCAGAAAGGATCACCTCAGGGCAGAATGACCTACACCATCAACAAGGGAAGGAATCAACAGAAGCATTTAAAATAGAATGGCAACAAAGTTGTCAGAGAAGCATTTTTCAACCACTAAGAGATATAGCATGAAGTTGGAAAGGGCAGTAGCATGGCTTTATGCTCAGGATCACTGCTGTGGAGTTGTCTGTATGGCCAGTCTAATTAACTGACGGTACACGAACTGAGCAAATAACATGCAGAAATTGCAAAAGAGATTCATTCAATGCATTTTGTTTCTCCCACCATGCAAGCCTTGTTGGCAGTACCGATCTCAGCTTCCTGCACCTGTAGCCACATGGCTTCACCAGGTCCTGAGATAATCCTAAACCTGATGTTTACATTGTGCTAATTACTGTCACCTTCTGAGTAAATGATCAAGAGATTAATTCCAGCCAACAAAAATGTCTCATGGACCATGTCTGTCATGCCCTCAAAAGGAACCAGCCGGGATAACTTCACAGCTATCACCAGGCAATTCTGAATGAGAAAACAGCTACAGCTGGTGATGAAAAGAGCCCTTCCAGGTCCCACCAGGCAGGCATGGAGCCACAGCACATCTGTCTTGTGTCCAAATTAACTTGTTCCCCATGAGAAGGCGGTCCATGCATCCTTGCTACCATATAGAAAGAAAAAAGCTGAATTTTATGTTTCTGTGTGCAGAATGAATACCTATCTGCTTGATGGCATCAGTCAATACCACACCATGTGCTCTGCAGGAGACTCTGCAAGTAAAGCCTATCCCATTGCAAGTGTGATCTGTCAGCAACTATGGCAAAGATCTTCAGTTTGAGCTGTAGTACTGGATGGAGACTACTCCCAGGAAGGCTCCTGGCTGCAGGGCTTGTCAGACCTCTCACTCAGCTGTGAAGCACTAGAATCATCAATGAACTGCATGGACACCAGGACTCAGTGGAGTGGATCGCCAGCCTGTGAAGCCTCACTGTAGGAACCTGGAGCTGTTTCTAGGCTTCTAGATGCTTTGAATCAGGGGTGAATTTGAGGCATGGGTAAAAGCAAAGTTACCCCATTGCAAAGCTACATGGGAGCTTCAGCTTGGCACAGGGCAGCAGGAATGGCAGCCTCTCCTTGTTCCGGCCCATGACCTGCCTGGAGGGACCAACAGATATTCTGCCATCTTAAACTAAGCACAGCAACCTCAGGCAATCAGAAGTCCTAATCTCTTTCAATGCTGACATTTCACTCTTCCTTCCTCATGCCTTTTCTGGTCATACCATAATAAATGAATGTTATTCCTTCAGTGTTACCTGCATGTCCATAGAGCTCATGATCCCAGGAGCTTGGATGCATAGACTTACTGTGAAGCCCATGTTTGCTGAGATTAAAGACTGATATTATGAACAGACTCCCTAACTCAGTTTGCATGGCTGTGGAATGGAAACTGCCATTGCAGGTAATTATCATGTTCTCTATGCTGGGTTCTGCCCTTGGATCACAACAACCTCCTGCAGCACCACAGGCTGGGGGAAGAGTGGCTGGAGAGCTGTCCATTGGAAAAGGCCCTGGGGGTGCTGGTTAACAGTCAGCTGAACATGAGCCAAAGTGTGTCCAGGTGGCCAAGAAGGCCAATGGCATCCTGACCTGCATCAGAATAGTGTGGCCAGCAAGACCAGGGCAGTGATCCTCCTCCTCTGCTTGGCACTGGTGAGTACTCAAATCCTGTGCTCGGTTCTGGGCCCCTCACAAGAAGGACATTGAGGTGCTGGAGCAAGTCCAGAGAAGGGCAAAGGACTGGGGAAGGGTCTGGAGCACAATTTCAATGAGAAGCATCTGAGGGAGCTGGAATTACTTAATCTGGAGAAAAGGAGGTTCAGGGGTGACCTTATCACTCTCTACAACTGCCTGAAGGGAGGGCATAGCCAAGTGGGAGTTGGTCTCTCCTCCCAGGTAATAAATTACAGCGCAAGAGGAGATGGCCTTCATCTGCACTAGGGGAGGCTTAGATTGGCTATTAGGAAAAATTTCTTCACTGAAAGGATTGTCAAACATTGGCACAGACTGCCTGGGGAACTGGTAGAGTCACCAAGGGTTGAGTCCCTGAAGGGATCCTGAGTTATTTAAAAGACATGTATATGTGGCACTTAGGAACACAGTTTAATGGTGGACCTGGCAATTAAATGTTGGACTCAATGTTCTACCAGGTCTTTTCCAATCGAAACAGTTCTGTGATTGACTGCTCATATCCACAAACAGGAGATTCTGGCACTGCCATCACAAGGAGGGGCTTGGAATGCCCAGGCATGTTCTATTCATCTACAGACTTCAGGTTCCCAAAGGCATGTCTGTTGGACTGCATGTGTGTAAGGTCCCAAGCTGAAATGGTACTGGCAAGCTGAAGAAGTCCTGGAGAAGTCCCAGCTGATGTCTGTCCACAGTCTGTCCATGCACTGGAAAGAACTGATGGTGAGGCTGGTTTTTATTTCTCAGGGAAGGCAGAGAAAGCTGTAAAGTGTTATACGATTCCAGTATTGAACCACAGGATAGGACCCAAAGGAGGACTAGTTGCAAGAAAGTTGGAGTGCTGGTGGAAAGTCTGGAGGACAGGTGCCTGAACACTCTTTGGGTTCCTGGCCCTGATTTTAGGTCTTTCAAAGAACAAACGGACATGTGTGTGCTGACTAATGAGCATTCACTCTGACAGTTTTCCCAGCCCCCTGGCCAACACCTGCATGTGTCCACTCCACCTCTTTTGCTCCCCTTATTCCCAGTGCAGCTATTTCTCTACATCCGATAAAACTGCCAGTCATGTTCTCTTACCGATGCAGGCTTTTCCTATCTTTGTTCCTATCCTCATTCTAAAATACCAGCTAAACCATATTATTTTTTCTTATCAGTCCCTATCTAATTTCTTCTACAGCTGCTGCACATCAACTTCAGTTAAAAACTCTGCCAAAAAATCTTACTCTCCTTTGATCTTCTGTACTTCTCTGCTAACTTATCCATGGCCCAATGCAAATACAGCTCAGGTCAGCACTTTTATATTGGCAAAACGCAGTTCCTCTTCTGGAAACCTCCTTTCCTGAGATGTCCAAGTGATATAGTTGTGGCCCAAGAACAGTTAAAAATAATAGCTTTGAAGGTGGAGATGCAGGACATAGATATATGTAAGGAGAGGGAGGTGCATTGCAATAGAGCAGTTTCTATTTAAAGAGCGAATGCGTGTAGGTATGTGCCTGTGCTGCCTATAGCCGAGGACCAGTGGGCAGGATGAACCAATGATAAATACTCAGGCAGTTGACCACGCAAGATAAATTATCTTCTTGAAATCTGTACAAGATCAAATATGGCTTTGATCTGGTGTGCAATCTAATAAAAGTGGGCTACATCTTTCACAATGATAGTTTTTGCTGATACCTGACGTAACCTTAATTCTAACCACAGTCGTTTTGCTATGCAGAAATGATCCTTCCAGGTTTAGTACAGAAGCAGCTGGTGCCCTGTCTGATTGCCATGTGAACATGGCAGATCAGGGTTCCAGGACACATCCTCACTAAGCAACTTTTACATCAACTTTCTCACAGTTCCCTTGTGCTCTCCCCAGCAGAAAGCTTACACCCAGCAGATATGAAGAAAGAATTTTTATTCTAATGTTTTTCCTAGGAGGAACAAGGCATTACTTACAGATTCTTCTCCTAGAAGACAGTCTAACCAGATCTACTTTTTCCTTCCATATTAGTACACATGCAACCACACTGAGTTGGGATCCCTCCCCTCTGCCAGGATTCACACATCACGTTCTGCCTGCCCTCAGCTGTCCTCCACAGCAGCCTGGAGAGTGACAACTTAAAGATGATCCTGGGACCACCTAGACTGTAAACACAAGCAAGGCAGGAATCCTGACCAATTTAATCCTATGAACTTTCATGAGAGTCTCCTTAATTCTCAACCTGTCATTCAAAGGTAAGCTACCTTCTGACAAAAGCAACTCTTTGCAGGGCTCCGTGTTAACCAAGACAGGACAACAGAGCATCTGATTTCATACAACTCTTTAGATCCCACTAAAAAAATACTTTCAAAAGCTCGACAGATATTTAGCATAAGCTTTTTTTGTTTATGATCTCTCTCATAGAGTATTTTCTAGAGCTAAAATTATTCTTAAAACCCTCCTTGTGCTTGCTATCACAATTTAATTTCACGTCTAAATAAAGCTTTGAAGAAAGAAAGTCTGTGAGATTTGTCTTCAATTAAATGTTACTGCTGGCACAACACCCTCTCTTATGAAAAGTGACAAGTCTCAAAGGCTGAATTTCTAATCCCTGAATTAAAAAACAAACCTTCCAAAACCTGTAGGCTCCCAAACCTTCTCTAAATTATTAAAGGAAACAAAACAGAACACAAGAATAACGTTAAAACTTTCATAGAACATCCTTGATACAGAAGAACTAAATATGTCACTGAATGCTGTAAAAATATGCTGTGTTAAGTATTTAATTACTGTGTATCAAGCTAAGATAAACATTCATAATAAAACAGACTTTTGAAGGTAATCCCTATCAGAGTCTCAAATATAGCAATGGAAATAGACTGTGGGAACATCAAGGCAGCACCTTTACCTTGTTCCTGTTGTAGTATTTCACATGCATGCCATGCAGAGTGATGAAAGGTCTCCAAGGCAGAGTTCCCGCCAGAAGCGCTGACACACATCCAGCGTGTGAGGCAAGAATCACACCCGCCTGTCCGTGCACCCTCTCCCACTAGGATGCCACCCTGAATGCTGAGAGAACCGAACGGCTTGTGAACAGCCTCCCACGCTTTCTCCATTTACCACACAGCTATTTTATGTAGGCAGCTAGAAAAGGATTTTCATGTGCATGAACATGCCTGGCTGGAAGCTGCAGCTGTTCAGCTGCTGATTTATGAAGTGTTCAGCTTCTGTGGCACAGGGCTGGCAACCCTTGTAAGAGCAAGGAAGACAGGGTGGGAAGAGGAGATGGCTGGTGGTTGACAGCTGTTTTAGGCTCTGTACTTTAATTGGCTCTGAATATACCTCAACAACCTAAATTTGGCTGATGCTTACTTTTCATCAGAAGAGGACATAGAGCCTTGAAGAGAGGAAGGACTGAGCCAAGTAGAAGATTTAAGGGAGAAAATATAACATGATTTAAGCCTGTTCAGGGTTACTCATGCCCAGCCTTCTCTAATGAGAGACACAAGCCATTTTGAATAAGGTAAAAGCCCATATTTCCAGACAACAGATTAAAAGATTGCCCCAAATCACACCTTGTAAGAACCAGAAACTGGTGTTCTGGATTTCAACTTGTCTCCTTATTGCGATCAGCTACATTTGAGACACGAAAGTTGTATCTCTGCTCTCCCATTAAGGAATGAATTTACTGAGGAAAAAAGTTGTGATAGTGCAGCTAAGGAAAATGTCTCCCTGTTACCTCCTCCCCAACACTATCTCCTGGTGACTAGCACACTCTGAAGGTCACTTGTTAGAGATGCACTTCCTTTGGCAAGACAGCCTTTCTCTCACACCCCCATCTGGCTTGAGACCTTGATTTGTTCAGTTCTTTCCTCTTCCCGCCTTCATCAGGTACGAGTGTGGTCATACACTGCTCAGACTGCTGAGCCCTGGTCTATGTGCCTTCTCCATCCATCTCACCATAGAACCACAGAATATTCTGAGTTGGAAGGGATCCTCAAGGATCATTGAGTCAGCTCTTAAGTGAATAGCTATGGGCCACAGGGCAACAAAGGAGATCAGAGCTGGTGAGCATGAAGGAGGTGATGCATCAGAGGCTTGCAGTGTGTTTGTGGGCAGCCAGAATCAAGGTCATATGGGCCAAAGTCCAGATTTTGTGTACAGTCTTTCCTTACACACCTCTAGGGATGGCGGCTCCACCATCTTCCTGGGCAGCCCATTCCAATGTCTAATCACCCCTTCTGTGAAGTAATTCCTCCCAATATCCAACCTAAACCTCCTCTGGCACAGCTTGAGGCTGTGTCCTCTCGTTCTGTCACTGGTTGGCTGGGAGAAGAGACCGACCCCCACCTGGCCACAAGCTCCTTTTAGGCAGTTATAGAGAGTCATAAGGTCAACCCTGAGTGTCTTTTTCTTCAGGCTAAACAACCTCAGCTTCCTCAGCCATTCCTTATGGAATTCGAGTTCCAGACTCTTCATTAATTTTTGCTGCCCTTTTCTGGACTCACTCCAGCACCTCAATGTCCCTCCTGATTTGAGGGGCTCAGAAGTGGACACAGGATTCAAGGTGCAGCCCCACCACTGCCAAGTATAGGGGAGACTCTTCATTATGTACATCCACACAAATTCAACAAAAGGGAAGGAAGCTTTATTGAAAAGAAAGGATATTTTTCTTATGATCCAAACTGTATTTGACTTTCAAACATTCTGAGAATTTTCCCTTTAGTGTGAAATTTCACTCAGTAAAGGACAGCTGAATTAAAATCAACCAGACTTTTTAAAAAATTAATCCTTGCAAAGGAAGTTCTCACTTGCTACTTTTAGAGGGAAATTCTCACTTTAAGGAGACAAGATTAGAAACATGCTTTATTTAGGTTTCTCACTGGAGAGGCTAGAAACAGAAGAGAAAAAAGCTAGATGTTAGACGATGATATTTTTTCTTGTTGTCGTGCCACAACAGACCACTGGGTATTATTTCTCCATACTGCACACATTTATGTAGGAAACGTAATACCTCCCTTTTTGCACAGATATTTCAGTGATGTGCCACAAGTTTGACAAATCATCATGAGATAGATAAATGAATTGGTGTACTGTCAAACCATTGCTTTATCGATTTCTCAGAGATTTCCTTCTTCTCCAAGTACTCAAAATGTGGACCTTCAAGCACATTGTGCCTACCCATCCCTCCCATGTCCTCTATTACACTTACATGGATCTGCTGCCTTGAACCCATGCAAAGAATTGACAAAGCACTATTGTAGCTTCAGAAACTCTGTCTAACACAGTTTAAGCCAGTGACAGACAACTCTCTCTGTGGCTACTTCATGAAACAGCCTATCCCCCTCCAAGACAGTGTTGGGATTGGTGGGAGTCTCTCCTCATTCAAAAGCTGTTTCTGAGTTACTGCCTCTTACAAAGCAGTGGTTTCTACCACTTAAACCTGAAAATGAAGTTGGAGATAATTTTAGCAAAGAGGGAAATCAGACCCTCTTGAAAGTGCCAACTTTTAAAAGATGGCAGAAGGGCAGGGAAGGAAATAAAGAAAACAGATCATGAAACTGCTGAGCTTAGAAAAGTCTCCATGAGATTGGTCATTGTGTCTTTTTGGTTCTCCCCTCCACCTCTTTGAGCAACCTGGTACAGTGGAAGATGTTCCTGCCTATGGCAGGAGAGTTGGAACTAGGTGATCTTTAAGGTTCCTTCCAATACAAACCACTCTGTGATTCTATGATCCCATGAAAACATTTATCAGTATTCCTTTAAGTTTTAACTCAGTAGGTTGAAGATGTGATCTTTATTGGATGTATGAAAAGTCAGAACATGGAAATAAAAATGCTGAGATGTGGGCTCTGTAGCTGCCTCAGCCTTCTCAGTATTTCACAGTCGATCTACAAAGTAACTCTTCCAACCATTGGCATAACACATCAGCTAGGCTGGCAGAAATACAGTCTATCCTCATCTCTCCTTGCTGTACCCAGGCCATCACAGAGGCAAGAATGCTAAAAGAAGAGACAGTGTAATTCTCTGATTTATTTCTTACAGCATTTATATAAAAAGACCAGGGTCAAGGGGCCTGTTTATTTGTCTTCTTTCAAGTTCAATTAAAACCAAACCAAAACAATCCAAAATCCTTTGGAAGATGAACCATAAAACCAAAACTGCTATAAGTCACTCAAGCTGAAATCTCTGCTGAATATCTGAGCACATCATTGACCAGGCAAGAAATTGTGATGAACATACTCCCACATGAGACATAATTAATAGCTCTTTCATGTGGTATGGGTTTGGTTAGTTTATTGTTTACTTTTACATGTACTTCACTTGTTAGTGCTGAAAGTGGGCCTATTCCTTAAAAAAGCAAATTAATGACCTGCTTTTTCTAAATTACTTCTGGAAATAAACATTAGGCTGTCACCCTCATAGCAGTTTCCCTTGCTCTGAAGTCTAAGGGTGTGGTTCAAGAATACAACTGCATCAAGCACAACGACCCTTTGCTAACAAGTGACAGTCTTGCTCTCTCATCCTCTCTCTACTCCCTCCTTAGTGCCAGTTCTAATCAAAAAGTAAGCTAATTCAAAATGAACTGCTGAAAACTATTACTTTTCTTCCAAGTGCAGTCTTCTCTGAATTAACAAGTTAAATTGGCTCACTGATCAATATCAGGGATTGTGCAAGGCAGCAAGGAATGGAATTAGCAGGATTATGGAGAGCAGGACCTCTCCTTTTTTCACCTTCGGCAGCAGCTAGTTCATTCAAGAAGTACCACGCAACTGCACTGGAAGGCTCTTCCAACTAGGATTCCCTGATAGTATTTGGCTTTATGCACATACAGCTTTTCTCTGTGCTGTTCTGCAGTCAGGTTAAGGGCTCTGTTGAATGGTCTGGGGAGTCCTAGGCTGCGGGAGTGTCTGGGGGTACCTCAGGAGAGAACAGTATCCATATGCATGCTGAAGCCGCTCAAGGAAATAGGCAAACCACTAGATTAGAAAGAGAGCCATGACTGATACCATTCTGGGAGGCTGGCTGTTAAAGCCATGTTCAGATCATGTGTCTGATCTCATTCCAATAGCAGTATGCATTTTACTTAGTGATCATGGCACATGAAACCCATCCATTAGAGATACCCCTTGGAACAGGCACTGTCTCCCTGTTCTGTCCACAGTCCTGGACTCAAGCCCAATAAAAACTGAAGTACCCAGTGGAAATGTGGGGCTTTACGGTGCTGTCTTGGTGCTACCAATCCAAGGAAAGCCTTCCCTTGGTTATGAACTGCATGGTGCTGCCTGGGCACATCACCCAGGCCTCCCCTTTCCCCCAGGGGGTGAGCGGCCCTGCTCAGCCCTGCACTCTCCACTGCTCAGCCTCCCCAAAGGAGGTCTGCCTGCACTTGCTTCTCCTCTGAATTGGTCCTCAAAATCCAACCTTTTATTTTTGTGGGAACTGGGCTACATTTCTCCAGAGGGATGAGCTGTGGCATGGAGGTGTCAGACAATGCAGTATTTGTGAGAAACCAAGAGGCAGGGCTGAGGCTGCAGCAGCTGCTCACAGAGATGAAGGGAAGACGAGTGAGCGAGAACCTCATGAATGTCTGTGAGTATCTGAAGGAAAGGTGTCAAGAGGATGGAGTCAGGCTCTTCTCAGTGGTACCAAGCAATAGCACAAGAAGCAAAGGGCAGCAACTGATGCAAAGGACGTTCTACCTAAACATGAGGAAGAACCTCTTTTTTGTGTGTGTGAGCGACTACACACTGGAACAGGTTGCCCAGCGAGGTTGTTGAGTCTCCCTCACTGGAGATATTCAAGAACCGTCTGGATGCCACCGGCTGCCATGTGCTCGGGGATGCATCTCTTCGAGCAGGGAGGCTGGGCCACTTCCCGCCTGACCCATTCCGTGACGCCGGGAGTTACGGATCCGCCGGCCCCGCGCCGCGGCTCTCGCCGCCCGCCGCCGGGGCCGAGGCACGGCTGCCCCGCTCCGCGCCGGCGCGGGCGGGCGAGCGCCGGGCGGGGGAGCATTCCCAGCTCCCGTCTCCCTCCCGCTTCCCGCGCATGTGCGGTTGCCAGGGCGGCCGTCTCCGGTGAAGGTTTAAAATCTGCGGGACATGCGCAGTGCCGGTTCTGGCCCTGGCGAGGGGGACACGCCACATTGGAACGGCGAGCGGAGCGCTCCGGGCAGCGCCGGGTACAGTTTGCGCCGCATTTGCTTCTTGCCGAGCCGCGCTCGCCTCGCTCGGCTCTGCCTCCGGCCGCCCTGCCGCCCTCCCTCGCTCCCTCCTCCCCGCGACACATGCCGCTGCTGCCGGGCCGCTCCTAGCGCCGCTGCCGGGCCGAGCGAGCGAGCGAGGGAGCGGGCGGTGAGCGGGCGGCGGCGCGGAGCTCTGGCCGGGCAGTGAGGGACGGCGGCGGCGGGCGGGCGTGGATGGATCCCCGCGTGGCCTGGATCCAGCCCGAGCAGAAAGGACCCGCGAATGCGCTGTGGATGCAGATCTGGGAGACCTCGCAGGGCGTGGGGGGCCGGGGCGGCGCCAGCTTCCCGCACTACCTCTGCCTCAACTCCCCGGCGCTGGACTCTGCCGCTTCTCCGCCCCGCGGGCACGGCTGCGTGCGGCTCGGGGCGCCCGGCGCCTGCTGCTCCTCTTCCTCGCCGCCTTCGCCTTCGCCTTCCCCGCCGGCCCTGCTGACCGGACTGGTGCCCGCTGTCCCCGGCGGCCCCGCGGCGGTGAACGGCGGCGGCGAGGGAGGGCGGCGGCTGCAGAAGTCGCCTTCCGTGTCTTCCTCGTCCTCCTGCTCGTCAGTGGAGTCCGGCACCGAGAGCCCCGGCTTCTCCTCCTCGGGATCGTGCAGCGGTGGCGGAGGCGGCGGCTCCTCCTCTTCCTCCGGCGGCCCCCGGGCGGTGGCGGTGGCTCCTCCCGGGCTGCTGGGCAGCGGGGCCGGACACGGGGAGTTTTTTAACTTCCACGAGAACAAAGTGAACGCTGTGAATGGGCACCACCAGCCGCCGCACCCGGCGCGCAGCCCGCACCCGCCCCCGGCGTCTCCCCAGCAGCACCAGTACCACCCGGGCCGCAGGAAACGGGAGAATAAAGCCAGCACCTATGGGATGAATTACCTGCTCTCCGGCAGCCGCGGCGTCGCCGTCAACAACTCCCCCCACCAGCAGCGGCAGCCGCCTCAGCCAGCGCTGCAGAGCCCCGGCACCCCTTGGAAGACCAGGAAGTACAGCCCGGGCGTGCAGGGGTGAGCAGCCGGGGCCCCGGGGGCTGCTGCAGCTCCAGAGGGAAGGGGCCCTCGGCCGCCTCCTGCGGCCCCGCCGGGAAGAGGGGCGGTGGGTTGGCATCACACGAACTCCTCTGGAGCCGGCCGTGGCAGGGAGGCCGATGGTTGGGGGTGGCGGGACACAAACCCGTACCCTTGTGTAAATCACCTTGGTCTGTGCCGGCTGGGTGGCTCTTGGCCGAAGCAGCGATTCACGCAGTGCCAGGGAACCCGTAAATACAGGGGGTTAGGCCTTACCTTGTAATAGGTTGGGAGGTGAAGTTGTCAGGCCATTATCAGAGGTCATCTGCAATAATTAAAGCAAGGATGTGTGCAGGATGCTTGTCAGAGCTACCAGGTGTCAGTTCACATTCTAAGGGGCAAGTGGAAGGTTTCTGTTCAGAGGAACTCACAACCCTTTTGTTAATTTTTAAATGCTTCTGCTTAGGCTGCAGCAAGCTGGTTAGCTTGAGGAGTGTTAGTAGCATCACTTGAAAGGGAGGTGTCGAGTTCTGCCTGAGATAGGCATGAAAGTCAGTGTGGTGTTAGAACATTCCTCTCAAGTATGTTTTAGCTGTAGGATAGGTTGAGCCAGCCAATACCTGTGCGGAAATCTTGTCTTTTTGAAGAGAATGCTTTTATGAAGCTTATCCTATCTTGTATGCCTTACCTTTCTTGTATAAATGGGTAGTTAGAAAGGCCGAGTATTCAGTTAGTTCTGATTGGCATGGAGAAGGGACTGAAATGGAACAAAGTGTGTCTGGGATGCTCTATGAGATTGCTGTGTTTCACCCATCAAATTTCATTCAATCAAGGGGAAATGTTACTTTCTAAAGTTAAGGTTATTTTATCCTTGGAAAAAGTGCTAGCTGCATTGACTGACTGTAGCAGATTTCTGATGTCACTTCAAAAATAGTTTGTTGGAACATCCTAACATCAAGACCCTTGGATGCCTGTGAAGTAAAGGCACTGCATATTTGTAGAGGGGAAATAGCTAAAGATAACAGGGTATGAGCTGGGGATTTTAAAGTGAGAGGTTTAACTTAAGGACAATGTCTTCATTTTCTCTTTTGTGTAGTACTGTCAGGTGCTGAGTATGTTAAAAGTTATGAAGAAGTATTAAAATATATTTTTAGAGTTCTGTTTTTGTAAACCATAACCTCAAGATGGGGAGGACAAGACTTGTGACTACTGCTTTTTAATTCCAGACTGACACTGAAAATTCAAATTCCTTACAGGAAGCTAAAATTTGAATCTTTTAAAGGTGTCTTGTGCTCAGAGCTTTGAGTCTACTACCAAGGAGTTTGTATGTCTCAAGTTCCAACAGTATCTTTAAAATAGCGTGAAGTTTTTATTTTTGTAGAGATGCGGTAGAGCACTGGGTTAGCTTTTTAATTTAAGTCAACGCAGTGTAAGTGAGGCAGATGTCCAGGCAGGTGGAGGAAAGAGTAGCCTGAGCTCACCCAGCAGGTCTATGGCAAATGGCAAACCTGTCAATCACATCCAAGCATTGCAAGTTCTGTCCTGTGGCTGTTAGGCGGCACCACCTATGCCATTCACATATCTTTATTTTTCATCTTCTGTCCTCCTGTTTTCTTTTAGCTTTCCTGTAACTGTGGCTATGCCACTTTCAAGTGTGAGTTTATAGAGAATGCATACACAAGAAAATTGTTTAGCTGAGATTCAGTTGCACTGTTTAGTTCCATAATGTGGGTAGTTCTTTTGCTGATGTGTTAATGACAAGTTTTTTGCTAAATGTCTTTGAAAGAGGAAGCTGTGTTTCCTGATCTTCTGTCAAGGATCTCTGTTACAAAAATGGGACCTGCTTCTGGCAGTGGGATACCAGTAACTGCAGCGTGTGTGATCCTGTAGTTCCAGAGCATTCCTTAAAGTAATAGGGAACTAACTGGTGCTGAAGGAGAGCATGAATCTTGAAACCATACACCTAAATATGACATGCAGTTTCTGCCTTAAAGTTTGAGTTCTATTACCCAAGGTGAATCTTGGACAAGTATATATTCTTAAACAATTTTCTGTTTAGTGGTAGTAATTTTTTATGAAGTGCTTGCACGATTGAAATAAGAATACTGTCACTGATGGAGTGGATTTAGGTATCTCTCTTCTGCAGTAATTCCTGCTTAACTTTTTCCTGAAGCCTGGCTAGTGTGTTATTTGGCAGTTCAAATAGAAATGCACTGAAAAGGCTGGGATGGGAACAGATCTCTACAGGAGTTTCATGTGGATCCCTTATGTTCCATCAGTTACCTGCTGTTCCCTGGAACTGTCAGCCTGGTCCTGAAGTACCACTTTGATAACTTATCTGCTGACAGAGCATCTTCAGTGTTGCCATACTGGTATATGCAACTGTTGAAAAATGTGATCTGAAAATCTTCAGCTGCAGTCTGATTTGGGCATTGATTATAGGATGTGGGACTCGATCATAGGTGCTCTTATACTCACCCTATACATGAATGGTAAAGCTTACTCTACTGTGAATATTGTTGGTAAAATAGTGCTTTTTTACAACATGCTGGAATTTCCAAGTGGTACGCAGTGGCTCACAGTGTTACTGTATTGTCTTTTGGTAACAGAGTAAGCAGGGTGATCTCTGTTAGCTCTCTCCCAGGCTGCAGTTGCACTTCTGATGAATTGCCTGCGTGCTTTGAAGCAGTACTGTGCTCTCCTGCTTTCTCATTCAGAGCTGAGGATGGTCTGTAGCACTGCAAGTCATCGTTTTATTCATACTGCTCAGAGTCAGTGGCTTTGTGATGGTAGGTGTGGTGATGCTTAGGAATACTGTATAAACACTGTGTTTTCCTCTGTTTTATATACAGCATTCCTTTTTTTCCAGTGGCCTCATGCTTCCACCACTTGGATAGCAGCGAAAATCTTTGTAAAGGAAATTTTTCCTATAAAACACAAGTGTGAAAAGCTGTTTGATTAGATTTCATCCTAAAGCTGTGCTTTTGGATGCCCTAGATTGTCCCGTGTTATGCTTTTACAGAATTTTGGAAGGTAAGGAGTGAGAAGATTGAAGCCATATTTATTCTGGTGTTTTAACAGAGTGATTAATATAGCAACAGTGTAAGTTCCTATGTGCCTGTGTTTAGTTTAGGACTACAGATGACAAAATGATTGGTTTCAGATGCAAGGCAGAGAAATGTCCTTTGATATTATGAGGTTAATCCAAACTGTTGTGACTGATGTTCAGAACTACATGTTATTTCTCGGTACTGTAAAGTATCCTCTTGTGTGGTTTAAAACTACATCTGGTCTCTTAGGGTGTGCATTCTTTGTTCAGCAAATACCTTCTGTTTCTGTCAAGTCAGTATCTTACATATATTTGAGTAATTTAAGCATGCAGAGAGTTTAAAAGTACTCAAATATTACTTCAAAAGACTGCATCGAGCTATTCTAAACTTTTTGCTAAGACCTCTACTGCTTTTGTTTGGATGCACAGCTAATAAAGTGCTTTCTTTGAAGATGTAGCTAATAGCTTGTGAATAGTATAGAATCACATCAGATTTAATTATTTTGCTTCTTAATATGAATTTAACAAAGTAAGAATTAAAGCATTTTTAACAATATGAGTATGTTCTGCTTAATATTTTCAGCTAAGTGTTCAGTCTAATTGTAGATGTTGAATGAGATTAGTGCTGAAATACCTGGCATATCTGCTTGGCACATTACAGTGTTGTGCAGAAACAACAGAACTGGCTTGCTGAGGATTAGTTTGGATACCAGAACTGTTATGATACATTGGAATGGTGCTCTGCCTGGACTAATTAGTGTTGCACAGTGTCTGATGACTTCCTGCATTCATTTCCCCCCCCCTATATAGCTGCTGTTTTTAACTCTCTCTTAATGACACCCAAGTTCTGCTGTAGAGTACAAGAGCACCAAGACCTCCACATTTCCTTATGCTGAAGGAGGATTCAGGGCAGCATTCCCTGATGGCTACAGCAGGTACTTGGGGAGAGTTCTCATAAGCAAGGTAAGCTTATGACAGTGCTTCCACAGAAGACTTGCTTCAGTGTTCACCAGTTTGCAGCTGAATGGTACTGTGCACACAAAGTGATGTCTAGAGATGCCATGCTGCACCTGTATGCTAAGCCTGTATTAGGTCATCCTTATTTCTCCACCTGTATGCAGTGTTTCTGATTCCAGTCTTACAGGTTTTTTTTGCATTTTTGATATGTTTCAGAACTTTAAGGTAAATTTAATTACAGTTTAGTTTAATCTGCTATTAGAAGTCCATTGCATTCAGGACTGTGCGTAGCTCCAGTTGCATGTTTGTCAACCCTTGCTTCTTATTATCCTGCTGTCAGAGCTGTCAGATACAAATTAATGTGTGGTCATGCCACATTGTCAGTCCCTTCTGCAAATTTTGTTTTCTTGTACTTTGAGCTGAAAGAATGTAGGCTTTGGAAATGCTCTGAAGCTTTAATGTCTGCAGAGATGTCCTGCTCTTGTAAGGGCTTTAGGGGCCTTCTTAACTCCTCCCTGTGCTTAACAGTGCTGCCTTGCTCCAACACCTTCTAGTAAAGAATCAGCACGGTGGGCTGTGCTTTACCCACACTGCTGTCCAGTCCAGACACCAAGGATCTCTGTGGTGCTAGGTGGACACCTGTAGTGGAGGCGTTCACGTAGGAGGCAGTCGTGCTGGCATGATACACTCAGTTCTTGTTTTGCTTGACTATAGGGTCAGGGTAGAACTAGGCAGTATGTGCTGGAGCATATAGCTGGAGCAAGGAGAATTGTGGAAGTAGTTGCCTGTTACTCACAGTAATTTCTGGAAAGAGCATCAGGATGTAGTTAAATGGATTGTTTTCATGCCTGAAGGTTGGTATGAAGGGAAGTTCCGGGGTAGCTGCTGCATGAATTGTCAGAAGAACAGAACAACTCTCTTTCTCTGTGGTCAAGTAAGTTGCCTTGGTAAAGCACAAAGTTTCCATGTGAAGTAGATACCTAGTGCAGAGTTAGTGATTGCTGCTTTCGGGAGTGGAATGAAAGGAATGTTTTGGCAGCAGTAAGGTCCAGAGTCACCAGAGGTACTAGGGTTCAGAAAAGCTGAGCTACAGTAGTAAAACATGAGAAGGCCTTCAATGACAGGTGCTCACATCTGTGTGTGAGGGAGAATGGAACATGTTTGGAGTGTTTAATCCTGGCATCAGCTTCATGGTGTTTTTGCCAGTTGTTAGGCTTTGGCAGTAGAGACAGGTGGCAGTAAGAGCATCGGCAGCTGTACTGGGTGAGACCCTTAGAGGCCAGTGCCAAGTATTGGGAAAAGAATATATCAGCATGAGCTTATGGTGATATTTCCTGGAAGTATCTCCCAGCTTTAAATTATCTGTGATTCTTGGACTACCTGGGCTATAGGCAGTGCATTGTTATGCTTACTGTATATTTTGTGTCTTGCATTGATCTTTTATCTGGATTAGCAATGACCTGTGGGAAGATGTTTTTTTCAGTAAAGCTGTGCATTATGTAATGATTTTTTTTTTTTTTTAATCCTGAGGCTGTCACTAGGGTTGTAGTGGCTGCCAGTTGCAGGTCGGTGCATTAGAGAGGCAGACCATGAGTGCTTTTTGCAGGGGACTTGAAAAAGGAGGAGGGGGGAGGTTGAATCACCTGGAAGTTGCTTGTTTTGTAGTCTGTTAAATCATTTCTTGTATTGAAACTGTTTCCTGCCTCTAGATGTTTATCTTCTCTCTATGCTTTGCAGGCCCTGTTTTATCTTTGGGTCTCACATGGACCACATCTGTGTGTGATAGTGTCACAGTATTCCTGCATCTTGAGCTATCTTGTTCTATCTTGTAGTTTGTCCTCTGATTACTAACATGGGACTTGTCTGATGTTTTTGTGCTTTGAGGCGTCACCCGTGATCTTTCTTTAAATATGAGCTTATGGTGATAAGAATTCCATCTGCTTGTTTCCCGTTTAAAACAATTCTTTACCTATATGAAGGGTCTTTCCCTCTTCCCATGTCAGCTTAGTTTCTTCATAAGTCTGCATAAGATTGTCAAATGCCATTTGGAAACCCAAGAAAAGAATAGATTTTCTTATAATTTTCTTAATAATAGAAAACCTGTGTGGTTCTCTGATTCTTCCAAGTAGCTGTGAATGGTTTTTTTAAGACATCACTTCCGTTTATGATAGTTATGTTAACATCTTGATATAGTCATAGCTGTTAATTTATTGCATTGATTCTACTTTAGGCTACTTTGATTATTTTGAATGTCAAAGCTAATCCTTTTAATTTAAAAAAAGAAAGATAATTGCTTATTGTTCTGGTACAAATGCAGTATCGAGTGAGTGACTTTTGGTGAATGCGGAATTACCAGGGATAGGTTTTGCTGTGAAGTATTTTCTGTTAAAAACTTTGTGACTAGTTCTCCCTGCATAGTTATGGATCAGGGAAGTCTCTGAGCAATTAAAAAAATAAAATACTAGCTTCTCTACATATCGTGCATTGGGATCACTTTCTCTGTACTGATCACTTAATTCACTTAACAGAAGCAGGTTTTTGGGCTCTTGAACTAGTTTAGCCTTTCTCAGTCATAGCTTTGCATCCTGTTAAGTTGTTCCTCATAATCGTTTTTGATATCCTTAATCTTCCAATCCTCTTTTCCTACTTTGTACATGACTTCAGGATTTCTGAAGACATCTGATGGAATCCTATGACAAAGTAGTAAAAGCTCTTTTTTCCCCCTAAAACCTGATTAGTGATGCACACTAAAGAACCAGTATGGTATCTTTACACACAGAATCACTAGGTTGGAAGAGACCTCCAAGATCATCAGATTTAGAAGTCTCTGAAACACATTGTTCTTTTGGTTATGATTTCTGCTATTGTATGGCGAACTGCTGGAGTACTTAAATCCAGAAAAGACTTTTCTAGCTTTTTTTGCCTTGCAGAGGTGCTGACTTTGAATGTGCAGTGTTTGTTGCCAGTAGTGCTTAGATGGGTGCCTTTTGAGTTAGAGTCTGCTGGTCAGAATTATGTCAAGAGTTGCTTCTCTTTAATGTTTCAGTGGCTAACCTGATGTAATGAATACCTGATCTACATGGGCATAATTAGTCTCTCATCACTAATATGTTTCTACTGTTGCAGTCTGACTTATCTGGGATGTTAATCACTTGCTATCTTTGAGCATTTGGAAAAGAATGGTATTAAGACAGGAATTTCAGGGTTTGGTGGTTCTATTTATTGGCATAGCAAGCTTGTCCCAAGGCATTTTCCTTCACTGATGCAAAAAAATGGTTGTGATGTTTTCTTGGTGGTGTAGGGAAGTCCATCAGTCCAAGTCAGGAGTAATGCACTTCAGAAGCTTACATAGCAGATCTACATTGCCATGTATTAAATTGGAGATGTACATCTGCTAATTTTTAATTTTTTTTTATGAGGCAGCTTTTTCAAAGTCCATCCAGCTGTTAGGTATTTGGTTGAGTTTTATTGAGTGGACACAGTTTGCAAAAATAGATTAATTTCTGATTTTCTTCAAAATGCAGACAAATTCTGTTTACTTAGGTCTGGAAATTTGCAGTGTAAATCAATCCAAAAAATGTAGTTTCTTGAGTGCATTGACTGTCAAGGTGTTCGTAAGAGGTAAAATCTAATTGGCAAGAAACTTGGTCTAAAGTTAGGATGGGTTCTGACTTGCATGACTGTGGGGCAAAGAGAAAGCTTAGTGAGGAAATAAGAACATTATGATCTCTTGTGGAAAAGGTACAATATATTTTATAAACTACTCTTTGTTCTGTGAATGAGAACAAAGTACTTTTTTCTTCCAATCTCTCCTTTGTAACTGACTTGCAAAACGATCTCAATTCTTATTTGAGTTTGGTATTTAGGGTACCTATCTGTAAAACATTTCACAGCTCTGATTCATAAGTTCTGTATAGTTGAGATTTTTTTTTTTTTTAATTTGTCCAGTCATTGTAGTTTGCTGCCTTCCATATAATTACAGTGACAAAGATAATTGCTGTCTGAATAATGTAGTAGTATGAGACAGATTTGGTGCAGCAGTACTGTCTGTTAATGTAGCACTGCGTTTTCATAGTTTCTCTCATCTGTAAGATTAGAATGCTGCATAGGGCATAGAGTAGTACTGCCTGAGCCTTACTGATGTTGAGGAGGGCTAGTATTCAAAGGTAAAGGCATCTGATGGGTGTTGTGAGTGGGAATGTGAAGAATTGTAGTTCATCTCTTCTTGGTCATAGTTGTATTTTAGCCCCCTTTGCAGATACCTTGATCTTAGATCATACTGGGAGAGGTCTCTCTCAGAATGCATTATTGCTTTTACACGCTCTGTCTCTCTCTGTGTATACATATTTCTCAATATGTATCTCCTCCTTTATTTCACTGAACTGTGTTCCTTAGTTTTAGACTGTAAGACTGACTGGTTTCAACTATTGAATGCATTTGATTGTTGTAGTGTGAGATTTCACCTGCATTTCCATGATGCAATTGTGCTTTGCCCTAGTCCTAGGTGAAGGTACAGTTCAACAGATTTTCAAAATATGTGTAGTGACTGATGTGCATTTCGTCATTTAGTCTCAAGACAGTGAAGTCGTGTGTTTTGGAATTCATGCTTCATTGAAGGAATGTATTCTGTGACTTAACTTTTATTTCAACAGAGATTCTTTAGAGATGCTGCCTATACGTCACCATTTCTTTACCCCCGTTTTTTACACACCACTAGTGTTAGACCCCCATGCTTTAACTGTAGTATCTATTCTTTTCTTTTACAAGGATTCTTGGAAGATGTGTTAGCCTTCAGCTAGAAAAATAGTGGTTCTAGTAAGTAAAGATTGTTTTTAAAAAGTGTTAGTTGTTCCACATAAAAGATGCAATCATGTTTCTATCTGTTCCTTTAGAATAAATTAATATTTAGTAGCGTAGTGCTTAGTAGCGTAGTCATGTTGAAAAGGAACCAGATGCTTACTTGAGGGAACAAAGTCTCTGTAGCTTTTCATTTGCCTTCTAGTTTGTTGATGATGCTTGAAAATTTTGTTTCACTGCATTGAAGTTAGCCCTTGAGTAATAAGTCAATCTTAGGTTTGCAGTAAATGAGTGAAATGGCTGATCTCCTTTCTCAGAAACCTGCCTTTGAGGAAAAACATTTCACAGGTCTGAAAATGTCACCTGAGTGTTACTTTAACCTAGAGGCTAGAAGAGTGGCTCCCTTTCCTGAAACAGTAGAAGGGCTAATTTTTTGATAAATAGAAGATGTTAAATCTGTTGCAGTAGTTCAGCCTGCAAGCAGCAGATGCTTGCTGTGCTTAGCAGTAATAACATCAGTAAATGGTAGGTTCTTCCAGGCTGTTAAAATTAGCAACCTGAATACTGTAGCAAGTACAAGTAGCCTCTTCTGCATCCATCTTTGCCATTTTATATTAGGTAAGAGTACAGTTACACCTTACCAACAAGTCTTTTTCCCACTATTTCTATAAATACAGTAAAACCATCTTGTGAAAAAGTTTATTAAAAGGCCTGCATTTGCTAGTAAAGTAATACAGTAGGCATCTTAAAATGTTACAGGAGATTGCTAGGTGCTGTGATGCTGTTGGGAATCCAAATTCTTTAAGAAGCCAGAAGAAAATTGAGAAGACTGACTTGTCTATATGTTGAAGGAAGTTCTATTAGAAACAGAATTAGGATGTTACTTGTATCTGCATGTACATTATGTGGTGCAGATGGAAATAGTGTTCCTAATGGTTAAAATGCTGTCACAGTCCTGACTTAAGAGGTGCTTATGAAAATCATAGGGGCTATGTGGACAAAATCCTTAAGTAAAAACTATCCCTGTATTGGCTGGCTGAGTATTCCACTGTTATCTGTTTTTTTCAGACACTGCATTATTCTTTCAGCTAGTAAGAGGTTATGCTGGGATTAGTCCAGAACAGCATACAGAATCTTGTTTTATATACGTGAGAGCTGGGTTGTTTTTTTTTGTTTTTTGTTTTTTTTTTTTTTTTTGTGACAGTGTTCCAGTATCCTTATCTGAGTGAAGATGTTTACAAAAATACAACCTACTGTAACATTAAATTCTAAAAAAGCATCTCTGTTTTGAGAAGCTTCTTCAGGTGTAAACCAGGAGGTAAAAGGCTACAGTGGTTGTGCTGCCATATGCTAACTGTGAATATAGCATTGGTTCTTATCCAGAAGGACATAGAAGAAGATCTCTAAGAAGTAGAAACTTGAATTAAGGAAAACTGGAAAGAGCAAACAGACTAGAAATCACTTAAGACAGAGGGTTGAGAACTGGTTTCCCAAATGCATAAAGACCTAAAAGTCTTGCACATCGAAAGCAAGAAACTTGCCAGAGTCAGTAGGGCTCAGGGAGAGACATGAAAAGGCACCAGGGAAACACAGATCATGTAGTCAGAACTACGTGAACTAATTGCTTTCTGTCAGAGAAGGACTTGAGACTTCACAGCAGAACTTTCTTTGACTCCAGGCAACTGCAGTTTTAAATTTCAGTAAGAGTTTAATTCCAATCAGCAGAATGATTTCTGTTATACACCCATGTCTTGTGGTATATGCCAAAGAATTTCAGAGGAATTAGCCTTAAGTATGGCTTGAACTCTAAATGAGCTTTGCTATCTAGACCTTTGCTGTTGTCCTGTGCAGATTGAAGCATCAAACCAAGTACTGCCTTGCCAGTGTGAAGTAGAAAATATCAACCTGACTTCATATTAAAAAGTAGATGAGGGAAGGAAATGTAGATTAGTGATGAGTGATACTCTTCTGAGTCTTTTGTAACGTGGTTAACAATTGTGACAGTGTTAATCATCAGAAGAGAGGCTCAGTAGGGCATCAAAGTGAGAGTGCTTGTGTGTTGGCTATTTTTCTGAGCCCACTTGTGCACTGGGGCTGCTTTTGAAATGCTGTGCTATGAGTGGTGAAGGCTGTGATGGGGACGGAGACCCCTTTTATTCTCTTCCCTGGTACAGGATGGCTACTGTAAATGCATTTTTCCCCAAAATGTCTAGATCTCCTGGAGTGGTTGGATGGGGCTGATACCATAAAAAACCAGAACTTCTTGCGTGACCAAACAAAGAAAGGGTCTAGTGCATATTTTGATATAGGTAGTTGTGTCTCACAGGTCTCTTTTTTCTTGAAGTATTCATTATTAATCCATATTCCTGTGTTCAGCTTGATAACAAAACTGCTGATTTTTTTTTTCAGAAGAGTGTTTGAGATTCTTTTTGAAGATTTTGTGAAAACCAAACAGGTTTGCTGGGTTAGCTGCTTAGAAATTACCAGAGGAAATAATAAATTATTGACCTTATAATAAGGGAAAGTTACAAATAGAATTACTTAAGACTGTTGCTTGATATGTTCATAAATACCTGGAAGGAAGAAATGAGTGAGAAAAGGGTAGAAAGGATAATAGAAAGCTAGAGCTGACTGCAGACAGACACAGTGGGAGTTCATTGTTCATTAGATTATAAAATTGCTGGTAAAATTAAATTCTAGTAAATATAGAATCATGACTGAAGAAAAATAATTCAGGCTGATTTCACCCAGTGAGTGGGCTTTATGTTGGTGCCTTTGTGCAGAAAATACCTTGAAGCTCCTTCATTGTGGTCTCTTTTAAAGAGCAGCTGTGTGCTCAGGTACCCTCAAGCAGCAACAATATTCCCAATTGTAGGGGCAATGAAATAAAAACAGGTGTGTGTCCTGGACTGAATTGGCAGAATTAAGTGTTGACTCTGTGTGTGTTTCTGCCCACCTGTCAGAAAACGTGGTGCAAATTGAAAACAAGCCAAAGAAGGTTAGCAGTGATCAAACTTTGTTTTGGACTTGCTCTTGTGGAAGGAGACAGAAACCCATGAGGGTTAGTAGCTTGAAAAACTGCTGGTGGATTAGAGATAAATGGATTGAGAGCCTGAGAAGTATTGTGTTTTGAGATGAACTGCCACTAACAACTTTTTTTTTGCCCAGGAGAAATCATCAGATAAAATCATTACCAGGCAGCAGTTCAAAATAAGGCATGCTTTTTTCTGATGCAGACTTAAATTCTCATGGAATGCCATGAATAACAAAGCTGAAATGAATTAAAGACCTGGAAAAATCTGTGGAATGAAGTTCTTTGAGCTAATAGGTATCATGGTTGGGATTCACCCTGAAAGTATGCCAGATAATATTACTGGAGGCTTGGAAGGATGGCTGCCCCTTTGCCTTTCTTGCCTTTTCTTGCTTTCAGCCTGTATCTGCCTACTGCAGAGTATTATAGGCAGAACAGGAAGGCTTTAGGTTGTCCCCATTGCTGTTAGGTGTATTCAAGTATTTTATTCATTGGTCTTTTTGTCTTGGAAAGGAAGAAAACCCCCATACTTTCTATGAACAAAATAAGAGCATTTTAGTTTGTATTTTCTGTCTTGCTCTAAAATTTTGGACTCAAGTGGATTAATCAGCAAATTGAATTGTTAGTTAAATCTCCTGTTAAATGTTAACATAGTTAAATGTTCAGTTGTGAGTCCAGGCTTAGTTTAAGATAAGAGGGCAAGCAGTAATTCAAAATATTTGTTTTTTGGAAATATCTTTGAGCTTTTATGAAAATCTCTGTGTGTGGAAAGGAATACCGACACTTAAAAATTAGGCATGCGGTCTCTTGGAAGTTATCTGTCAGCAGGGGACTTACCTAGTAAAATGAATAGCAAAACTCATCAGATGAAGAGCTGAGTTCTATTAGGGAGGTATTAAATTTTCTTTTTGGAAGGCTGAGTATATAAACAATATTGATTTTGGGTTTAAGACAGCATTTGGATATCACTACGATGTTGACTAGATATATTTTGTGAGTTAGACAGAAATCTTAGAAGTATGTCAACATCAAAAAGATGTTTTGGAAAAATGTTACAGCAGTAGTTATTTGCATTTTTGTTTGGCATGGATTGATGCTTTTCCATTGGAGGCAAACATGACATTCACCTGAAAACTTGAATTTGGCAGAAAGAGTTCTGTAGTACTGGTAGATATGAAACAAAAGGGCTTATAAGGTGTATAAGGTTCCAGTGTCAGGACTCTTCATGCAACATTGGTATAAAAATACTTCACACTTGAGAATATATTTAATATTTCTCACTTCGAGTTCAGTTGGAAGGTCACTTTCTATATGAATGAATGGCTAATGAAGGGCTTGAGTGTCAAAGTGGATGTTTTTACATCCAGAAATACTTGAATGTCCTTTTTATTGTCCTCTGCAAAAACTCACTAATGCCAGTGGCCTGTTTGCAGTCTGTGTAAACTGCCACATACACAGAAGAAAGAACTGCTGGAAGAATAAACCTGCTTGAAGACTTTGGTTGGTCTTGTGCTGCTTCACGTTTGCATTGTGTAGCTTTTAAGACTCAGCTTTGTTTTTGAAAGAAAATAATCATTAGGAATCAGGAATTGAATTTGGTCTTCACTGTTTAGCCAGTAAGAAATTTAGTAAATGTTTGCTAGAGTTAGTGTTCTGAGCTCTTTGGTTAAAGGGTGATACTAAATAAAGCCTATGGCCTGTTTCTTATAAAATTTTTTGTAATAGTTAAATAGTTTTTGTCACTTTAACTGGTCCTACTTTCTCCATTAGACTGCATGAAGAAATCATTGACTTCTATGACTTCATGTCCCCTCGTCCTGAAGAAGCAGCTATGAGAAGAGAAGTTGTAAAGAGGATAGAAACAGTCATCAAAGATCTTTGGCCTACCGCTGATGTGAGTGTGGCTTCAGTTGTGATTTGCTTCTCTAGTAAATCGTGGAGCTTGATCCACTTAACCTTGCTATTATTTTTCTTTTAGAAATGAACAGATAACTCTTCAAGTTTAAGGCAATTGGTTTAATATCACAGTTCTTGCAGTATTTGGAAATTTACTTTAAAAAGTGGGGAAATTTCAAATCTAGATTTTGGGTTAATGAATTCTACTGAATGTTTTTTCCATTCTGAGAATTGGGAATGTGAAGAATTGTCAGCTTTTAGTAGTGCATTTCTTAAAGTAAAAGCCTATTAAATTGATTCTCTGTATAGTTTAATTTTGAATATTGAAGTGAGACTGACTACCTATGTGTCCATTTCTGCATGGAATCTTCAATGTGTGGATATTTTTAAATCAAAATATTTTACAAAAGACCAATTAAATGCAGAGGGAGTTTTTTTTGTACTCTTCATAAATTTGACATTCATGGAATTACTTTAGCCCAGCTGTAGTGGGGAAACTGTGCTCTCTGAGATATGTTGCAGTCTAAGCTGTTGTAATTTCAAACACTTTGTTACCCAATGGATTAGTCTGCTTGTTCAAAAAGAATGTATTCTAAACTGTATTTCTAGCATCACCTTTCTGATTGCCAGACTGCAGCATTGTCATTAACAACCAGAAAAATGTTTCAGACCATGGTGATTTCATAGCATTCCATGGCAGATAGTGAGAACTCAGGCCACAGCACTGAGCTAAAAATACTGTAAAGCTTATCTGCTTCACCCTCACCCATGTTTTTCCTTCATAGTGAGGTTTTTCTACCTTGTGGAAATCGATATAAACACTGAAAAGGGCCTGTGTTGTTCAGTAAAAAACTGAGCTTGTAAATGGGGCTCTGCTGTATCAGAGAGGGAAGAACATCTCAATTCTTTAGATAGGAAGCTCGCTGAAAGTATTTGATGTGGCCTGTGGATGTATCTTCATTGTGCTTGCTTTTTCATATACAAACACCTGCTGCTACTTCATAGTCATTATTAACAGTAAAATCTGGAGTATTTGTATTTATCTGAATGATATGTTTAGATATTTTGCTAGTTTTTAAGCCTAAACATTTGGAAAATTTTTCCCTAAACTCTTCCAATTTCAGTAAAGCTGTCCTGTAAGGAAAGGAAGGAGCAGAAGTAAAGGAAATTGATAAAAGCTTGTCTGTCTGTCAAACTGGAAGTAAATAATGAAAAGAACTTGCTTAAATTTATTCTCTGCTAGCTGGATTGGTAGTTATTTCATGTTAAAGAAGCCAAATTTCCTCTGAAGTTGCATCTGTAAGATAAAGTGTATTTGTACAGAGCGTATATAGTAAAGTAACTTTTTTACTTGGCTATATCCTTAACAACTGGAGAAAAGTATGAAGTTTTGTGAAAGTAAAAGGAAGTGAGCATTCGTAATTGCAACATGTTCTCCTGCTGTGCTCTTTTCAGGTCCAGATATTTGGCAGCTTTAGTACAGGGCTTTATCTTCCAACTAGGTAAGTAATAGCTTACTCTTGTCTTCTTATAGAGAAATGGTAAATTTCAAAGAGGAGTTTAGAATGGAATGTGCAAATGTGTCCAACTTTCAGTAAAACTTGTTTCTAATTCATGTGACAAAGGGAAGAGCTTTTGAACTTCAGAATTTGTGATAAGTATTTGATATATCATCTTGCTTCTCTACTCTGCTTATTGACCCTTTGGTGAATTACCTTTTCTTCCTTGTCTGGGGTTAGTCTTTGTTGTTGGGTTTTTTTTTTTTGTTTTTTTTGTTTTTTTTTTTTTTTTTTTTTTTTGACAGTAAAACTGAATGTTTAGCCTTTCCCTTGTAAAGATTGTGTATTGTTAAATAAGATTAATTCTTGAGAATGTGTCACTTGTCACAGAGTTACTGTGTAAAGTTGAAAGAACCATCACAGTGCTCTATTCCCATTTTTCTGGAGAGCAAAATGTCTTACTTAATTTGGCATTTTATATCGCTTAATGGTTCAATTGGATGTGGAAGCCTGTGTAGCTCTGCCTTAAAGATGATGTTGTCTTTACATCAATTAAATTTTCAGAAGGAAAGCACTGGAAACTTTGTTTCTATGAATACCAATCACTGATAAAATTCTTTGGATTATTAAAATGCCTGTCAACATGAGTAGATAGATGAGGGATGGAATGGGACTGTGGAAGTCATAGGGGAGGGAGCATGAAAGGTAAAAGGAGAAGGAATACAAAAAAGAACTCATCAGAAACTAGACTGCTGCTTTGGATCCTAAAACACCGTGGGCTCTTGTTTAATGTTCCTAGAAGAAGCTTATTGGGAGCCTACATTGCAAATTGCAAAATGATCACCTTGTATGACTTGTAATATGTAGAATGGCAATCTCACCATGGTTTTTGGTAGTGTATTGTGCTTTAGGCTTAATGGATTTCATGCTGTGTTCTTTTTGTCTAGTGATATTGATCTAGTTGTTTTTGGGAAATGGGAACGACCCCCTTTACAGCTGTTGGAGCAAGCACTGAGAAAACACAATGTGGCTGAGCCATATTCCATTAAAGTACTTGACAAAGCTACGGTAAGTAATAGCTTTGGAATACTGAACTGAAAAACATTCAGACCCCTTCAGATGTTGGTGATAAATTGTATTCTTAATTCCTGAAGTAAGTTGTATTGTCTTAAGCTCTCTGCAAGATTTCAATAGAATCTGTATGTGCTTAGCAGTAACTTGGAATCTTTTACATGGACATAGCTAATTCGGTGTACTGTGTTTGCTGAAGGCCATGCTTTATACTTACATTGTCAATAAAAATCTGAAAGTTAGTATTTGCAAAATATTCAGTAAAATAAGTTAACTATTTGCATAATGTTTTTCCACTGTCCTTTGAGGGGGATTTGTTAAAACAGTGACTACAGCTGTCTAGCTTTCAACACGGTTTTCAGGTTGTCTTGTTTCTGATGGCGTAGTGAAGTGTTCCAAACCTAACATTGGGTTTTTCCATCCAAAATACATTACTTGAGAGCTTTATGCCATGTGTGAGACTGATGTGTGTTATCTCTTGCATCTTTCTTGTAAGTCAGTCTGAATAGTGTTTAATATGTTAAAAATTTAATGCGTGAGAATTTTGTTATTGAGCAAGTGATGTTTTCTTCAGGGGACTAAGGTGAGTATTCCAAACATCTGTTAGCAAGCTTCTTTTTTGTGGTCTCTAAAACAGTCTCCCTCTTTTAGGTTCATAATGTTCCTGTGGCGTTCATTAGAGTAGCAGTACATAACAGTAGCTTTGGTAGTCTTTGGTTTACCTGAGAACTAATGGGATTTTCAGAATCTGTATTACCAGTTAATGATGGAAAATGGCCCTAGGCTAGGCTTACAATTCTACTATCCCTTCTTATTTTTTTCTTCTGATGCTGGTATAAAATGATGCTATACTTCTGCTCTTCTTTGTTTTCCATTTCAGATTAAAAATATGAGGAGTTCAATTTAAAAGAAATACTATCAGCTTAAAATTAGGTTATGATTGTAAGATGATGTTGTAGGGCACTGCATTCCAGGTGGTGGTGTGAAGCTAAACTTGCATATTCAGTCATTTTATATTAATTTATTCCTGCCATATTGCTACAACTGCTTTGCTTTATCTCTTCTGGCTTTCATTTGACTCTGCATTGAACAAGTTCATCTTGATAAGCCAATAGACATGACTTTATGTGAGGCTGGTTTTCTGTCAGTTCAGTAGGTGAATGGTGCAATGCTGGGTCAGAGGAAAGTAGTTTCCCACAGATTATGAGATTAGAAGATCTCCTGTTAACTGGGATGAGTCATTAAATTAAGTAAATTAAGTTGTCATATGAAACACTTCTATTGCAGCTGTGAAGGCAGATAGCTAATGGCTGTGGGAGAGTACCACAGTGGTGGTAAGTTAACGTGGTTGTACATTAATCACCTCCCTAGAAAGCATTCACCTGTCAGTCAGGTTAGGATTGTTACCTCCTCTCAGGCACACTTGAAAGTTGCTTTCATTTGGATTGCTAGTATCACCTGTCTTGAGTAATCTAGGGAGCAGTGCCAGTGTTGTATTTCTGGGGATTCACATTCTTGTCTTAATCTTTTCAGGTACCAATAATAAAACTCACTGACCAGGAGACAGAAGTGAAAGTTGACATCAGTTTTAATGTAGAAACTGGTGTGAAGGCAGCTCGATTTATCAAGGAATACATGAAGGTATCAGCCATGTATTGAATGTTATGATACTTACCAAGGATGTGCTAGGTGCTTAGCTAACCTTTGGTATGGCTTAACAATTTATTGTTGAAGACTATTCTCATTAATACTAATTAAACACAGATATTTTAATTTATTACCTATTGGTGTCCATTCAGTGTTCCCTTTGATTGCTAGGTGTTTGAGAGAATTAACCTATATACTGTGAAAAGACTTCTACAGTCATGTCTAGACTTGCAGATAGGCGCTAAATTTTGCTTCTGAAGCAAGTCTCTTTTCAAGTTCTGCTTACCTTGAATTTAAGTCATGCTGCATTATGAATACTGTTTTGCTAAACTGTCAAAAAACCAATTCTTGTGTAGCTACAGACTTAAAGGTTTCCTTTTTTGCTCTGTAAAAGTGAAAGTACTATTTAGAGTGAAAGTTTTAACTAGGGTGTCACTGGCATTCAAAGAACGATATAAAAATCTTACTTTTAGATAGGAAATAAATTTGATATGTAGGGTCTTCGATCAAATAAGAGCTGAAGTCTGCTCATCCATTTCTAGAACAAAAAAAGCATGTTTCATTCTTCCCATGGAAACACTGTATAACAGTGTACATTTTTGTATTAGATGAATTGTTGTGCGCTGAGATTGTGTACTTTATCTGTTTTGGAATGTTGACATTGTCATTGATAGGACTTATTTTGCCTTGCAGAAATATTCTTTGCTACCTTACTTGATTTTAGTATTAAAACAGTTCCTCCTTCAGAGGGATTTGAATGAAGTTTTTACCGGTGGAATTAGCTCTTACAGCCTAATTTTAATGGCAATTAGTTTCCTGCAGGTAAGTCTGTTTCTTATTTGTTTCTGTGTTCTTTAAAATATTTTGGGTTCTGTACCTATGCCCTTTTATTGTACTGTTTCTTCAGATGCCCCTTGCAATGTGCAGCATTACTGTTACAAGTCCAACAGTCAAGTTGGTTTTTTTTTTTTTTACTTATATGTTGGTTAGGTTTTTGACCTGCTTAAGAGGATTCACATGCTGTACTTCACTGATGAAATAGACAAGTTACAATGTTACAAACAAGTTACAACTTTTCTTAAGACATTTTTGTGGTAGTGAGCCTCATATAGGTGTGAGGTATGGGGTCAGCATCTCTCAGCAGCTGTGGTAATGCAAAACTTATGTATTCTTGCCGCTGGTGGTGTTGACTGAAATATTACTATAGATTTTGTATAACATATAATAAGTGAAGATGCAAACACAAACTATTTCAGTTGGGGCAACTAGATTGCCCTCCACTTTCTGAAAACATTGAGGGGTGGATTTGCTGGGGAAAATCGGGTACTATGTTACTAACTAGGCTGTAAATTAGTATGCAGTACTTCTTTCTTGCTTTTGACTTAGGGATAACAGTTCCCTAATCCTCAAAAAGCTACATGAAGAAAGATGGAAGAATTCTTGGGCTTCTAGATACTGCTGAAGTGCTGCCCCCTCTCGGTTATGTGAGAGTGGTTTAAGTACATGAGGAGTGAATGACCCAGTTGAGACTTACATGAAGAAATACTTAGCTGTTTAAATGAGAGCTTTTTGTTGCCCTGTGTTATGGTCTGAAAAATACTAATTTTTAATAAGCAAAACCCGGTTTGTGTTACAGCTACATCCAAGAATTGATGCCAGAAGAGCTGATGAAAACCTTGGAATGCTTCTAATAGAATTTTTTGAACTCTATGGAAGGAATTTTAACTACTTGAAAACTGGTATTAGAATAAAAAATGGAGGTGCCTATATTGCCAAAGAAGAAATCATGAAAGTCATGACTAATGGATACAGACCATCCATGCTATGTATTGAAGATCCTCTCCTGCCTGGTAAGACTGTACACTTCTTGCAGTATTTGGCTCAGCTTGTGCTCTCAGCTTGCGTTAGTCTGTCAGATGAGTTAAGAAGCTGCACTGGGAAGAGGCTGTTGCTGGTGTAGAGGTACAGTCAGGTAGGAGGCCTGAGGGATATGGACCTGAGGTGTCCCAAGATTCTTAGCCTGAGTAAATTGAATTATGTGCAAACAATGCAGTTGCATAATGCGTTGGAGATCCAGAACTGTGTTGAGTACATAATGAGATTCTTTGACAGCCCTGAGAGGTAGTGAAAGAAAGAATTCTAGGAGATCCTGGAAAGGGGGATTGTTAGCAGAATAGCTCTCCATTACTTGCTGTGAGAATGAGATTTGGAAGGTGCAGCTTTTCCTGCCACAGTCTGTGGTGCCATACATCACAGACTGTGATGTATGGCACTGTGATAAATCACATCATATGGGAAAGAAACCAGATGCAGAACCTGTCCTGCAGGGCGGTGCCACAGAGACTGCGCAGGAGCAGGAGTGGGTGTCTGTAAAAACCAGCTGCATTGTGGTGGTGTGGAGTGTGCTTTGCATAACTGGCTTCTGTGCTGCACAGGCACTTTTAGGGATGTCAGAGTTTTAGAGTTGCACGTTCTTTTGAAAATACTTAACGTGAAATTTTTTTTTTTTTTAGATTTGGTCTTGATTCAGTAACCCTCAAAATAATTGAGCTTAATTTTGGCTAAGTGCCTCAGGAAAATTTCCAGGTTTATAGTACTCAGTTTGTATTCTATTTAGACCATCAGAAGTAGCTGAAATTCCAAATCAGCTTTTAGACAAAGTCCATTTTCAGTTAATTTGGACTTCAGCACTAGTACTTCTAGAATGTAATTGGCAATCAAAGTCCATACTGTTGCATCTTGTGTGTAGACTGTTTATTTACAGCACTGTTAAAGCAAATACCATGGATCAGGAGCTGAAGTCTGGCACCTTTCTAAGTACTCAACATGCTGAATGTTCCTAGAACAGGTTGCAGGCTGTGATACTCGTTTGTCTCATCATGTCTCTGATCTGTTTATAACTCTGAGTTTGTGTCCATCATGACTCTTGTGCTTGGCCGGGCATAGGTTAGGGTGTGATTATGCATAACTGTCATGGTCAATGAGATTTCCTTTAGGAGCTGTGTACTTACTTGCCTGAAGACCTATTTGAATAGCAGCATGAGCCACAATTGTTTAGAGTCAAAAATCTTTACTGCCCTCCAGTTCTGTTCCTTTCTATCTGCTGGGGACTGACGGAGAACAAACTGCATGCGCTACGCAATGTTTTAATCACTGCTGATAATACTCTGGAGAAGAAAAAAAGCCTTTCAAGTCTAGTAGGGGCTCTGAACTGTTCCTCCTAGCATTAATCTTGCAGAAACAAAGGAACTGTAGTTTAGAGGAAAGAATAGCTGTATGCTGTCTAAGAGTAGATAAGAAATTCTAGAAGAGTTTGTATGGTGCGAGATAATTTAATTCTTACAGGAGATAGTGTTTGGCAATGGAAATGAAAACTGACAATATTTTGAAGTTATCTGACCACTGTCTCATAATGATATTTTTTAGCACCTACCACAGACCTTCAGAACTTGCCAGATGGAGCTAGGAAGAAAATTGCATTGAACATATAGGATGGCTCTTTGAATCAGATGTGATGAGTACAGCCTCCTTAGATCCAGACTTAATCATGTATTCCTACAGTATCTAAAATTGCCTGTCAAGAGTATGTCAGTAACGTCTAGAATTCTGTTAGTTTAGTTCTGTTAGTCCTTCTGTCCCAGTACAAAAATCTGGTCCAAGGGTTTGGGCTCTTGCCCAGTTTACAAATCATTTCTGATTGGTTTGTGTTCAGATCCACTCAGTGTCTGACTCTGAGGGTTGGTGGCAGTACTGTGAGGGAGATGGGAATAAGTTATTTTGATAAAGAATGGATGCAGATGTCTTGACTTAAAGTAGCATAAGCTGCTGCAGAGTTTTACCCCTGCAAACCTGAGTTTGCACTGGATGCACAAGTTTTTAATTTTGTTTTTCAATCTTTTTTTTTAGCCTGATCACAGCTGTCTCTAAAGTTCCTGTTAAACCTTGGAAGAATACTTGAAAAGATGGCTTCTTAATCCCAAAATGAGACAAAAGATACATGGATTAAAAAAACCCTCTCCCTTTCGAAGATTCTCAGAGTAGTGTACAAGTTGCTCCTATGAGTGTATGCACTAGTTCAGTAGTGGGATACTGAAGGGTATAACTGAAAGAATAGCTTTAAAACAGTCTTATAGGGAGCAGGAATGTGTTCAGTGGGATTAGTTTCTTTTAGTTGGAGGAACTGTTTTTTATTCAGCATGAAATGGTGGGTGATGTCTGGCTAAGAGATGAAAGGTGTCACCAGAAGGATGTGTTACATCATTCTACCTGCTCATTACCTTCTCTTAGTTCCTGGATTTGGGAGGAACAGGCATCCAACTATTGTGGTGGTGTTGTTCTGGCTTTAGTGGATTTTCTCAGATTCTTCTAGGTACTGCAGGGTTTCCTCAGAGATTCTCAGAGACTGATCATTGTGTGCCAGAAGATAACTTCTGTGATTTAAGAGCCAGGATTCCAACAAAGATGTCAGAAGTCCACACTTCAAGTGGGAAGCTTGTTGAGGTCTGGCTTTGAGTTATCAGACTAATATAGTGGTGATGCATTTTGAAGTAATCATTTATACTTGATCTTTGTACATAGTCTAAGATCTTTCATTTTTAGTTAGTGTCCTAGGACAAGGCAATGAGATGAAAGTCATTCCCTTAGCATTGTCTAAAGGAGGGAGTTTACCATAAACGTCTCGTAGCTGTTTCAGTTTCTCAAAGCACTTCTCCTTTTTGTAAAATATGCCAAAAGTAAAAGTATTTATTAAGGAGAACTGCAAAGCCAAGCACTCAGAAGTTTGTTCACAGGAATCTATTGGAGGAGGGTAGATGTCATCTTGAAAGAGGTTTGTCTGGAGTTGGTCTAGCAGTATCCTGTCTTGGAAGACATGACTCTTAGCAGTTGACAAATCTTTTAATCTGTGGCTGTAAAACAAACTTGGCACTTACCCAGCAGACTGTTGGGGGGCTTGTTAGTCCATATTTTATGCAATTTGAAAGCCTTGATGATCACCTTGTTATAAGGTGATCATCAAGGTCCTCCAGTCATTTCTGATGCTCAGAACAGGAATAATTTTGATCTAGTTTGACTGGCAGTCGCTAGAGTAGCTAAATTGCCTCTTTAACACCAAGTTTAAAACTTGGGGTTCCACCTGTGCTGCTCCATACATGAGAAAGTTTGTTCTTCATTCTGAATTGCTGTGGGCAGTAATGAAAGTTCTAAACCTTAAATTCGATATTTTCTTTGAAAAGAGAATCTTCAACTTGCAGGGTTTATTATGCTTCATGTTGCTCGCTTCTGCATCTTGGTAGGTCACAAGTACAGGAAGTAAATAGATTTGAGATTGGCAACATCTATGAGATTCTTTCTTCTAGCCATAGTGACTGCCCAAAATTAGTCATTGCAGCTTTTCACTATCAGCTATTTGTCATTGGAACCTGCAAATATATATGTTTGTGTGTGTATAAAACATAAATGTTTATAAAAATACACAGGTTCATTGAAGTTAGCATTTGAAAGAACCTCTTTAATGCTGAATGTTGCAAAAATCTGTTTACTAGCTAATAGCTTAAAATAAATGGGTATGCTTCAGTCCTAGCTCATGGTCTTACCTTTACCTTTTCAGGCCGTGTTCTTAAAACTGCTTCAGGTAAAGGAAGGCTACCTGATGGAGTGGTAATACTGATAGCAAGTGATGGAAATTTTGGACATGCTCCTTTAGGGATGAAGGCTTTGTAAGAAAAAATAAGGATTGAATTATACATGAAATCACACACCATTGTTATCTGCTAATGTACATCTGAGGATTGAAGTATGTATGATTTTTTTAAAGAGTGACAGCATTTGGGTTGCGTGCTTTAACTGATCAGTCTAGACTGTGACAAAAAAAGGATGCTCAGCTATGTAAGACATGGTTCTCTAATGAGAGTGATCTCTCAGAAGAAAATCTATTCAGGGCAGAAAATGCAAATGTGTGATCTTCTGGCTTCTTTAATATGTTGCTTTCTGGATTGGCTAGGGTCATCTTTATACAGACTTGGCAGGTACAGTTCACAGTAGTTCCAGCTGAAGCCCAAGTAGAAAGCTCTGCAGGCTGTACAGTTAAGACCTGTTAATTCAGTCATTTTTATTAACTAGCTACAGGTGCAGAATGAGGCAATCCAGGAACCTAATCATGGTATGGCATGAGTTGTTCTGCCTCCGTTCTTAAATCTGCTTCAGTCAAAACTCAAACACAACTTCATTGATTTAAACTAAACTGCCCAGGTTTATTGTAAGTGGTTTAGGGAAAGCTTACGATTTCTTTTGCTGGCACAACAGAGAAGGTGGTGACAGCTGATGAAAGGAATAGCCAATATTTTGTGGCAGTCCTGTCTTCATTTTGGTATAACTTAATGCAGGATACATGTCAGATGTACCTACCTACCATTAGGTTAGACTAAACTAATGCAGATTCTTTGAGTGTGTATTGAGTGTGTATTTTTAAGTCGTGTTATGTGAATTTATAGAATCACTTAGGTTGGAAAAGTGCCCTAACATCAAGTTCAACCATAGATGGACTTGAATTTAGTAGTAGAGGTGTGATTGTGTGTTCAGCCACCTGTATGTATTCCATTTCTGTATTGTTTCTCAATTTAATTCTCTTAGGTATCTACGTCTAGAATATCATTGTGGCTGGATACAAGTGTCTTGCCTCTGAAAAGCCCATACTGAATTAATCATTACTATTTTTAGTAAAATTAACATTGTGTTCTGATTTTCTGACCACTAAAATATTTTGGTCACTCTTCAGCCCCCTTTGGACTAAGTCCTTCGTGAAGTCCTCTGTGAAGAACATTACTGTGTGTTTTCTCCTATATTTACTGTCCTAGGCCCGCACTGATCTCTGCTTTTACTTCAGAATAGAGTCCAATAGTAAATAAACCATTTGGAGAGGCTTCTGTAACTTTGAGCCTTGTGGCTGCTGGATACTGCAGTGGTGCATTCAGAGCAAGATATTCAGTTATGCCAGTAAACAGGAAGTGTTTCGTGATCAGTTTTTATTGATCATGTGAATTACTGGAAAAAATTTGTTTTCCCAAAATGTTTGTATGTTTTCAGTTAATTTTTGTTGATTATGCTTTTCTGTTAGAGTGGCATTATGGTTGGAAAATTTTTAAAGGAATCTGTGGTTTTTCTCCTGAATGGCAGATCTCAGCATGCTTGTCTATAGTGGGCTTGGTGGACAAAACCCTCAGGAGAGTGAAATGTTCCTCTAAAGTCCAATTCAACCTTGTTGGATTCAGTCCTTCAAAGGATGGATTTTTACCCATCAATTTTTCAAAGCAAAATTTTCATTGATTTCTCTTATTCGTGGGCCCTGTACTGATTTTCATATTTGGTGGTTCATTGTTTTCCAGTGTTCTCACAGCTTTTTGCACATCATTCTGAAGGAGGGAGCCTTGCACTGTAAGCAGTTTTCTACCCTCTCAAGTCCTAGTCCATATTTTATGCAATTTGAAAGCAGTTTTGTTTCTTAAATTGAATGCTGACAGTGAATTTTGATGTCTGGTGCCAAATACATTCAACAGAAAGCCCCCAAATGCTTTCTGCTATTAACAGCAAGATTGTTCTAGGTGTCAGATGGGAGATCTGTTCTCGTACGTTGTCACTGATACAGAAGGTGTACAGTGTTCTTAACTTCTGCAGTTCCTCACATGGCAATAGATTTGGAAAGGGTTCCAGTTAAAATGTCACTAGTGCCTAAAGTAGGGCAGTTGAGAGTGCCACAAACTTGATCAAAAAACAGTACTATAAAAGCTTCTGGAATCTTCTGTGATAGATTTTTAACAAACTGGCTTATCCTGTGGAAATAAATATCTGTATGTGCTGATTTATTAATATGTAGTTTTGATTAGGTTAAATAGGGTTTGATGTGAGTCTGTCTGACCTAATGAAGGTAATGTGGTTACACAAGTGAAATTTTAAACTGAATTTGGCCTGCAGGAATTCTACTGGTAAGTGACATATGATGCTTTAAGCTTGGTGGATTCCCTCTTGAAGATGGCTTTAAGAGCTTTAAGCTGATCTCTATGCTCTGTTTCTTTCAAGCACTATATGTGAGTATTTTAAAAGTGGTAAATTGAATGCATAATTGTAAGTTTCATTCCTAAGGTCAATTTCTTTTGTTGAGATAGGCACACTTAGGTGTTCCTAATGGGGCTAAGATGGGATAACTGGTTTAAACAGAGTTAAGCTGTATTGTTAAGGCTTCTCAGCTTTAGGTATGAGTAATGTTTTGGTAACTGATACTAAAAAAGATGATCTGATGATTTTCACATTATTTCAGGAAATGACGTTGGCAGAAGTTCTTACGGTGCCATGCAAGTGAAACAAGTTTTTGATTATGCCTACATTGTTCTTAGCCATGCAGTATCACCACTTGCAAGATCATATCCAAACAGAGATTCTGAGAGGTAATTAGTTCACTTTTTCAATATCCATTTGTGTAATCAGTTAGGAATGTCTGGGTCTATATTCATAAAAGGAATGAGCTATTTATTGTTTAACTGTGGTTGTATTGAAATCTGCACAGAAATTTAAGCTGCCCAGGGATATGAGAGTGCAATACTTTAGTGTGCAGCATTGAAATGAAGAGAGTATGATTAAAACCCAGTATGAGTCCAGTGTGAGATTCTGATAGTATGGAAGGGAGCCAGAAGATAATTGGTCTTTCCTCAAACATTCTGCTTGAAGTATTTCAAAGGAGGGTTTGCTGATTTAATGTTTAGTATGATGCATGTCTGTATTGTGGCAGAAAGGAATGTGTTGATCAAATTGCTTGTTTAGACAATTAGAAAACTAGACAAGGTTAAGATTTTCCCTGGTTCTTTAATACATGTCCTCATGAGCTGTTTGAAAAGACTTGATATGTATTTAAGAATTTAAAAAAGAATCAGAAGTACTATATTCAAAAAACCTAATAGAGTCAGCCCCTTTTGATCATAATGCCAGAACTGCCATTAAAAGTGGCATACTTCTAGACGTGCCATTTTAATGCAGTTCTTAGTCTCTTTCATAGAAACACAACCACAATTTTGAGCAGTCACCTTTGCAATTTCTCTTTATTGAAAGAGAGGAGAAAGGCAATGAGGGCATGGCAGCCATGTGGTGTTTCCATTCATGTATCTCCTCCAGCACCTTTTGTTCTAGCCCTCAGTGTGAATTTGGGCTAGATCAGAGGATGTCTCTTCCCCAAGACTTCCCTAAAATCGCAATGGCTTTGAGCTCCCCAGCTAATCACAGGGAAGGATGGCTGTAAGATGTCACATTAGCCATCTCAATACAACTGCAAACTCTAGTCATGATGTAAACTTTCCAGCATTAATGTCACTGGAAGGTGAAGTAGTTTCCTCTAGTAAGTTTACATCAAAGTGGACGCAGTCTTTCACTTTGAGTTTGAAACTGAGAGTACTTTAAGAGTGCCTGTGAATCCTTTAGATTTTCAGCGATATTAAATTCACAGATGTTGAGACTGCACTGTGGTGGAGGTACAGAAGAAGTGGAACAGTATTGCACACCAACATTTGAGACTGCTGTTTTAAGATATTAAAGATCACTGTTAAATGTGTATTTGCTGACAGTTCTTGGAACTGAATGAAACTTTGTTCTTACCTAAGTACAGATAGAGTAACCTAGGGACTACTGAGGTTTTGCTTGACTTGAGTCCTGGCCTCCATTAACTTCTCTGTTTTTCTCTGAGAATATAGTCAGTCTCTTATGAGGTGTCTGTATTTATTACAGGCACCAAAAAGAATATTTGTACAGCATCTAATGGGGGCCTCAGGTGTCATCACTATATGCACTTTGCATGGACTTGCACTTGTTACTGTATCTGGGAAATGTTCAAATTTTTTTAACTGCAAACCTGTGGAGCAGTCCCAGCAGCAGTTTTCAGCTGTCATGTCTGACCTGTCATTGAGTTCTGGGCTGTCTGTGCCAGTGGCATCTGAATCTCAGAACCCATTGTGCAAGACTTGCAAGAGGAGCAGCATTCAACAAAGTTCTGTGTACAAATAGTTCTCCTAGCACCAGTCTTGTCAGTGCCAAAGGACCAGTAAGTGGATGATGAGCTCTTTGGTAGCAAGTTTATTGCAGATATCAGCAGTCTGTGTTTGGTGTCAGTTAAACCTGGTACGCTTGGGTAATCCAGGTATGTTTGTGGATCCCTCTTCCTGCTGGAAGGCAGAGTGGTCTGTGCTCTGTATGAAGACCTTTCTGGTGGCCTGACCATCTAGGAGCCCTTTGCCCTGATCCATTTTTTCTGTTTTCTGGACATGTTAGTAGGTAGATTAAGCTATAGCATAACTGTAGCTATAAACAATGGTCTCCATTTAAGACCAGGGACTGGCTTCTAGTAGAACATGAAGTTCTACTAGAGATACTGAGATTAAATGAAGAGTACTTGAAAGGATAGGAAGCTGCAGGAAGCTGAACTCTCCAGGCTGAGTTTATTCAGTTTTGTCCTAATTGGTGCTAGCTTTTTTCCAAGTGGGATCATTCTTGAACTGTCTGATGGGTTTGAATTCATATTTCCTCTCCCCAGGGAAGGTTTTAGTATACAGAGTCCTGTTTTGAAGATGACACTCAATAGATTTCACATCTTTCTTGGTGATTGTTGCAGTTCTTTTTCAGAGTCAGTCCAACACAAAAATATGTCTATGTTAATTTAAGGCTTTCTAGAGAGCTGCTGCTTTGATAGTCCAAATGGGAAAAAAGTCAGATTGTAGTCCTTCAGCAGCATAGGCCTTTTTCTTCATGTTCTGTAGTAGCAAGTCCCACATGATAGTAAGGGATAGATTCACATCACTCTTACCACCATCATTTAGGCTTCCAAACAGAACATCTGCAGTATGGTGAGTATTAAAAGCTATCTCCTGTCATGGAAAAGCTTTCTTCTCAGTGGAAAGTAATGAGCTAAATCCTGAAGGCAATTCTTACAGCTACAGAAATTACCTTAACACTATCTTGTCCCTAATCAATGTCCCCTATCCTCTTCCAAGAACAGCTTAGGAGAGCTTGATTGAAGTTTGGTTGATTTTATTAGAGCAAATAGGTTCCTATCATCTTGGAAAAAGGCGTATCCTCTTAGGAAAGAGACTGATCCGTTTTGAACTTGTAGTTTGTATGCAAGGTGAAGTTTGGTGTTGTGTCTTCAGCCAAGATGATTGAAAATCATGATTGATTTCTTAATATTTAGGACCACAGAGACATGAGTCTAGCTGTGAAATAAGGTTATGGACAGGATATCTCCTGCTTAAGGATTGGTGTCAGTATGTGCTTTCAACAGCTTTCATATGATCTTTGCCCCCAATCGTTCTCTGGAAGAGAGTGTGCCATCTCAAGTGAGCATATTTCTTTAGTCTGTGAGGAATGGTAGTTTTACAGAATCATTTAGCTTGGAAAAGACCCCTAAAATCATTGGGTTCAGCTGTTAACCCAGCCACTACTGTGTTCACCACAAAACCATGTCCCTCAGTGCCACATTTACATGGCTTTTAAGTACAGCTAGAGGCAGTAACTTCATTGCTTCCCTGGACACCCTGTTCCAGTGTTTGAATACCTCTTTCTTGATTAAATTCTTACTTCTGCCTAATCTGAACTTTCTGTGGTGTAGGCTGAGGTAATTTCCTCTTTCACTTATCTAGGAGAAGAGACAATGTCCACCTAGTACAACCTTTCAGGTAGTTGTAGAGAATGATAAGGTCCACCCTGAACTTCCTTTATTCCCAGGCTAAACAACCCAGATCCTCACAGGACTTCTGCTCCAGACCCTTCACCAGCTTCATTGCCCTTCTTTGGGCTCAGTTTTGAGTTAGTGACTGTTGCAGCAGCCCTCTTGTTAGAGGGTAGAAATGACCTCTTGTTTATCACAGCATGAAAAGGGCCCTGGTTTATTCCCCTTTACAGCTCAGCCATCCTGACTCCAACCATTCACTGACTCCGGCTGCAGCAAGCTCCTACTCCTACTGTGGGTTTCCCTTGCAGCCTCTGACTGCTGCCTATTTCCTGCTAAACTATGACTGCAGGCATTGGTTTGCAGACTCTGAATGCAGGCTTTTACCCAGCTAGACTGTGACTGCAGGTTCCAACAACAGGCTCTAACTGCAGACCCAGACTGACCTCATAGCAGTGATTCTCTCTGCCCAGGATCCTCCTTCTGCATGATTTTCCCTCACCAGCTAACCCACTCCTTTTGCTCACACTTACCTTTATTGGATTTAACTCATCAGGGGAGAGGCTGTATTGGGTAATTAATACAGCTGTTACTTATCAGAGGCAAGGTCACCTGTATTCCCTTCTCCTACAAGTGACCATTTTTCCAGTTCTGTTTCTTGATGAACCACAGGAAACTTTAGCTGGTATTTGTCAACAAGCTCTTGCTTACTGATTCATGTTCATTTAAATAGTGGATTATCTGTTACCACCCTGTTCCATAGCCTTTATATTAAGGTGTAATTTCATATTATACTTTACCCAGGCTAAGTACCTGTGTACTGTCTTCTGTCAGCTGTGCTGTTCCTTCCTTCTCAGTCTGAATCTTGCCTTGTGTGAGATCCAGCAATCCTGCAGTCAGAAGGTGAGCCAGATGGACTTTCTGGTCTGACTGAAAACAAGAATCTCAGTGCTTCTGTCAAGGAGTTGATGCATCTTGTGGCTGATGATGGACAGATCAGAAGCAAGAGGAGCAGCAGGAGTTCCCATTTGAGGCAAGAGGGAAAGAGTGGTATTGCACCATTTCACAGCCTTAAGTTATGCTGCTCTGGAAGTGACAAAAATGTGTGCTTAGGTTAATATTTATGTTTTGCAACTTGGGATGTTGACTCACATGCTGGTCTGTCACATAGTTCAGCTATGAATGTGTGCTCAGACTGCATCCCTAAACAGCTCTGTAGCCACATTTGGGAAGCTGAGGAGGTCATATGGAATGAGGAATGGAAGACTTGGTTTTGCTGTCACATGCCCTTCAGTATAAATTAGACCTTGGAAATCTTCTGTATTGTGATAGACATGTTGCAGCTGGATAATGGAAAGAGACTGTCATGCCAACAGGTCAGAGTTTGAGAAAGCCCAGGCAGTTTCCTACTGCATGTCTGAAGGTGATAGTCTTCAAAACAACCATAGCCAGACAGAAAGTGATCTTTCCATCTCTGTTCTTGGAAAGTTGTTGGGTCTCCTCCTAATGTTCATCTCAACTGATCCAACTGCTGACAGGTCTATATGTTAGCTTTGGGATGCCACTGTTTGGCCAAAATAGCTCTGGGAACAGTTAGTAGAATGCCTTCTATCCCTTAAAAGGTGTCACTAATACCAGTTTTTCCTACACAGTGTATTTGTTAGGGTAAAGGTTTTATGTTTGGGGTTTTTTAATCCTCATGCTCAAGGAGATCATTCTCAGGTGCACCTTAGTGTGCTTTTAGGTTATATTGCATTTTTAATATATAGGGGATATTTCAGTTATTTTGACCATTTTCACAGACTTGATTTTTTCAGGCTCTGCTACTCACTTGTTCATGTGGAACTTGGCTGGAGCTTTCCATATTTGATTTTGCTGAATGTGATGTCATCACTGATCCTTTTACAACTGATCTTAAGATTGATTTGCCCAGTTGTGCTGTAATGAGAGCTAGAAAGTGTCCCTGTGAACCAAGGTCTTGCAGCATGTAAAAGAAGAAGCTTCTGAGTTCTTCCAATAAAATAGACTAGATCTGCAAATAGCTTATTCCTGGTCTTACTATATGATAATGTTAAGGGAAAAAAACTTAAGGGGCATTTTTCTCAGGAGACCTGTCTGATTTTACTAACCAGTTAACATTATTTTTTCATGTCTTTCAAACAAGCATCTTTGAAGAATTGTTTGTCTCAGACATCTGTAGAAATTCTGGCCTCAGTCAAAATAAAAAGCCCAAAAGCATGACATCTTTTCACAATAAAGGGAGGATAGATTAATAGGGGTTTTTTTTGTTCCTATGCATTTTCAGTGTTGAAAAACATATTGAAGCACAGTTTTCAAGTGCTTATTTTAAAAAATTATTCTTTGAACCCATGGATATGCTTGAGTCCCATACATAGGAAATGATGTTCTTTTGAGATCAATACCTGGTTTGATCATGCTTGCTTCCTCTTTCTTTGCTGCGTTACTAGGTATATGTCAGTATAACCTTAATCAGTTTCTGATGTCTCATGAATGTTTTTGATTTTGCTGCACAAGCAGTGTAGCATGGGTCTGCCTTTGGACTCCTGACCTTACAACTTAGTGAATTTCCTTTTTTTCTACCTTTATACAAAAAAAAAAAAAAAAAAAAAAAGAGTTTAGAGCTTTGATCTCTGTGCTCTTTGAAAGGAGCTGCTGAGAGAACATATTCCCTCATTCTGTGTGTGCAACTCTGCCACAATTGGTGTAGCAGTCATTTCATCCATTTTGCCTATTCAATAGCAGACATTTTTGCTATGTCAGTTGCCCAGTCTGATAAAAATACCAACCTCTATTGTTCATTTTGCTTCTGCTATATGAAATCATGACTCTTGCTTTTTGTGACCCTTTAGTTCCAGGAAAGTACTCCAAGAAGCATCAGGCTTGACCAACTCCTTATTTGTAATAAGCTTGTGTTGCTCAGCCTGTGTTCACTTTCTTGTTCCAAGACCACAGCTGCTGGTAGTTGTGAAATTTATGTGAATCATAGAGTAAAAGCTCAACTCTCTTAAGGCTTCTCAGATGAAGCTTTTTAACTGCAAGATTTCCTTCCCTGTTCTGGTGCTGACAAGACCCAGCTGGTGCATGTTTAAGTCATGGCATTTCTCCCTTGGGACCTGCAGTTTTAGGGCCACAGCTGAATCTCTGCAGTTTTGGTAATCCCTGTCTTCATTCTGTCTCCTTTTGCTCAACTTACTCTTTGAGACTGAGAAACTAGAACTGCATTGAGTATTTAAAATGCTGTTACATCATGGGAGTATACATTAACAAAATGTGATCCTCTGATTTATTTGTTCTTTTCTTAGTGTGCTCTGCTTAGCTATTGAATTGTGGTTCTCAAAGTATGATCTGTTATAACCAAGATCTTTAATTTGAGTGGTGACAACCACACCTTTATTTCTGTGTGTAGAATTCAAGATTTTATTATCCAGCATGCATTATTTTATCCACGTGACATAAGTAGAATGGTGGATGACATGCATTCTGTCCTGGTGGCCCATCTGCAGCTATTGGACATGTAATTTAGATGAGATTATTGGATTCAGTGTTTGCTGGACCGATTTTTTTCACTGCTAACAGTAACATGTCTTTAAAGTTGGAAGACTAACATGGAACATGTGGTATTTGGTCTTACATGAGATAGTAATCACTAGGATAGTAGGAGAATTATTCCTACCTAAAGTGTTACTATGAAACCTAGTAAAGGTAATCTTAAATATATTAGGGTTTTGTGTGTCCTGCCTTCCCATTGTACACCTAAACCAGAACAATTCCAGTACAAGGTACCTTTATGATGTGAAATACAAAATAAACTTGAATATAACCATTGAAAATTAAAAGAAATTACATTACCTGCTTCTCAGTGGTAGCTTTGCACAGCCCATTTTTGTAAAATAGTTATTTCTTAATGTGTCTTGAGCGCAGAGTGTTCATAGTTAGTGTTTCAGTAATTAATCTCTGATTAAAAAAAAGCTTGAAAACTTATCTCTCAAACAAGAAGACAGGTCACTCCTGCTCAAGAAGTCCAATTCAAATAGCTGAATGTTGGGAAAGTGTGTTGGAAAAACACTACTTTGTTGATAACTGGTACCTGTTCAGCAGGACCAGGTAAGCTTTTACTCTGAGCCTCTTACTGTTACAGATTTATTGAAATTATACCTTTTTTTGGAGCCAGTCTGTTTCTTGTTCCACTACTTCAAGATCCATGGTACTTCCTTTATAATTGTGGGGATCTTAACACCTTGTAAGTTGTTTTATAAACCAGAAGCAAGGATTAGTGAAGGTCTCTGTCTCCAGTCAATTAGCTGTGGTGCTGGGATGTCTTCTGTGCATCCCATACCTGTTTATAATCGAGATTCTGTGGAAAAACTTTCTGTATGGAGATATGCAAGAACCATAAATTTGTTTTATCAAATATACTGTTATCAGCATGTGCATTCTTTATAGTTAATATGCACTCCATTTAGAAATGCAGAGTAAAAATCTTACCTGTGTCACTGCTTGCATGTTAGTATGATAGAAGAAAAATATTATGAATATAAGTGGTTCTTCAGTAGATTAAATGGTGTGCTGATAAAAGTTCAAAAAGATTCTTTGGTTAGGGATATCTTAAACTGACTTCTAGTGTAATTTGGTAGCTTGTTAAAATGCTTGCAAATATGTAACCAACAGTCTTTGTTTAATACTTAATTGAAAAATTTTTTTAGCACATTAGGTAGAATCATCAAAGTGACCCAAGAAGTGATTGACTACAGGGCCTGGATTAAAAAGAAGTGGGGGAGCAAAATTAATTTATCACCTGAACTTGGTAGGTATAGCAGGAAACCAACTTAAAATTTTTTCTTGAATTTGATGTAATTCAAAATACTCATGCCTTGAAATTAATCATTCAGATATACAGGAAAAAAATAAAAGGAACTTGTAACTTTCTAACCCAAGATTAGTTTTCTCTAAGCTTGTTTTTCAATTAGCTTGTTTAACTGCAGCTCTTCTTAGACTTCAAGGCCCATGCATTTGTATTCTGTGCTCTGAAATGATACTTATGTTTTCTGTTAACAGATAATAGGTTGAAAATAAGAGACCAGATAGCTCTCTGCAATGGAGAACAGCAGCAGAACAGAGACTCTGAACCATCCTACAATCAACACTTGGCGTTGTCATTGGCCAGTACACAACAGTTATCCTCTGGTTCATCTGCCTCTTCTGTGTCATCGCTCTCCAGCAGTGACATTGTAAGCTTTGTCTTTTAATGGGTTCATCTAGTAAGTAGCAGAGATAGCTTCAAAACCTCAATTGATACAATAGCAGTTAAAGTGATACTATCCCCAAAGTGCTACAGCAAATCAGTAATGTCCAATGCTCAGAAAAATTACTGAAATCAAGTATTTTTTAAAATTAAATTTAATGGGTCTTATTTCCATTCTAGGTCTTTGATACCCTTTGTGACAGTAGTTAGATGTAATGAAATATAACAGCCCAATTTAACAGTAGCTAATTAAGTAGAAAAGGAGAAATGTCTTCATATATCCTTCCATTAAGCAAAATCTTTCATTGTCAAATTCTGATCCTTGTTCCCCATATCTGAAATTGAACATGAACATTATATTGTGCTGTGAAGGTGAATAATACTCTTATTTTCAGCCAAGCACTCAGTTCATGTTTTAATGGTAACAGGGCACTTGAATGAAGTATTTTCAGCTTCTTTATTTTAAAGTAATTGCTGGGCTTTATTATAACTTCCTGGAAGAGGAGGCTGCAGTCTCTTGAGGTATGTTCTCAGACTCTTTAAGGTTCTGCCAGGTAGTTTTGTTTTGGTATAAATTTAAATCAGTGTGGAATTGGGCAGTGCAGTTTATGAAGCGCAGCACTGCAAGGCATGAGTGGCTCATTGTAAATCTTGTGAAGCATTTTGTCATAGGTAGAGGCATTGATGGAACAATATGTAATATGCAGTCAGCTATGACAGTGAATAACTGGATGATGCCAAGAGAGGTCCAAATATGTTTCTTGACTGCTTTCAAAAACTAGTCAAATACGGAATTAAAAATTGGGCATGGTATTCAATAAAAATTTAGTAGCTTTTGAGGGACAAGCCCTGCCTATATATGTTCTGGTTACTTTCTGTAATTACTGTTTTTTGGTGTTGAATTGCCTTTTTATGCCATCTTCAGTAAACAGGACAAATGTTTTAGTTGTACCATCTGGCTAATGAGCAAAGAACAGCATGATACTTGCCAGTGATACTATTAGCCATGCTCCTGGTTTAAGTAAATCAGTGGGAAAGATTTTGCTGTAATAAATTTTATGAAAAATGCAAATATTTGCTTATTACATTAGGAGTGCACAATATTGGGTGGTGAGTTATGAACTCCCCTTTGCCTGTTTAGCCTGATGTTGAAGGTGAAACTTGATAGCCTGATGCCAGAGAAATTAATGAAAAGTGAAAAGGAAGCCCTCAACAAGACAGAACAGAAATCAACTTGGACATTCACAAAGTAAAAGGAAATGCTGTGGTTTTTAACAAAAAAACATGTCCTTGTGAGAAAGGCCAGGTTAGGCATTATGTCCTTAGCAGACTGATAGCATGTTATCTTAATTTGGATTGGAATGACAGGTTTCTGATAAATGACTGATGACTTCATCCTATTCTTACTTGGGTGTGTGAGGAGGAGAAAGTTCTGGCTGAGCAGTCCTGCATTGCACCTGGTTCAGGAAGAGATGCCTGTTCTGCCATAGTCGGGTGATCCCTGTGCCATGATTTGGCATGGTGCTGTGCCCAGGTTGCAGCAGAGGAGCATCTGGCATGTGTGACAACTTGGTATTCATGCCAGAAATTCTGGTGCATTATTAATAGGTGGTGAGCTTCTCTTTCAGCTTCAGATGAAAGTAATTATGAATATGGTGCATCTCATCACTTTAGAGTTAGTGTTACCTCTGATCCTGTGGAAGGATTGTTTTTGGGAAGGATTCTGTATTTGTTTAAAGTTAAATAACTTGAAATTTTCTGGTGCTGGAAGATTTAAAGGAAGGTATAGACTGTAAAGAAGATGCAGGAGACAAGGAGACCCTAGAGTTACAGCTTGCTGACCTCTTCCCCATAACTAAGGTTTCATTCTAACAGCAAGATACTATTCCCTATGTCACTATTAACCTTTAGCACAAGCTCTATATTAAGATATTGTTTCAGGAAGTATACTTTTCATGACTGCAGAATCTTTTGCTGTTTATGAGGTGCAGGATGCTATCTGTTAAATTGTAGGGATGAGCCAGCATATTTACTTTTCTATTTACTTCTGAAGTTTCACTGGTAATAGTGATCCGTTGCATCAGGTCCTTTCTGAGTTCTACCTACTAGTATAGTACAAGTCAGCTCACTTGTGTTGAGGAAGAGGGAATAGTCTTGAAAACCTGTGACATTTACTTTCTCACATTGCCCCTCTCCAGCCATCCACTGAAGTAGCTGTATTTTGAAGTCATCACATCGCTGTTCACTGATGATAAGTCTGGAGGCCTTGAATATATTCGTCAACATATTCCTGGAAACAATATTGCAGCATTGCTTACAGGAATCCTGGAATTTTTATTAAACGGTATAGTTTAATGGTTGGTTGCAATGCAGCGTGCTGTATGGTTTTTAAAGATTTGCTTCCTTGGAGTTCTGACCACATCACAGGTTCTGCATTAATAATCTGTAAATATGACTCAGCAGCTGAATAGATAATTGTTCTGGTGTCTTGGACTTACGGGTCTGTCAGCTAAAGCAATGGTTATAGATTTATTCCAGCAGCAGGAGAACAGAACAGTAACAAGGAGCATGTTTTTCTCAAAACTGGATTGTCATAAACCAGAGCTAACATTTAGAAGCCAGCCTCTCAGTGTCTGAATATGCTTAGAAAAATAGAAGAAAATAAGAGCTTACAGTTACTGCCCTGAGTTTTCCATACTGGTGGCAGCCTTTTAAAGATGAGAACTTAAGTACCACTGAGGAACAAGAGAAGTGTCTCCTTGAAGGACAGTCTTCTCTTTCCCCGCATGTATTTTAGATTTATGTGCTTTTTCTCAGCATACCATCTGAAACTCAGGAGGGTGTTTGCTTTCATCTTTGCACATCTAGGACTAGCTTTCAGGAGAACACGCTTCTGGGTCACTGTCTACACAGCCCAAAATTAGGAGCTGGATCTAATGAGACCAGATCATTATTTCAACAAAAGGTATCCTTTTATGGATGTCCCAAAGCAGCAAAGCTATTTACAAAATGCCTTAGTCTAGCGCTCTCTGGCCAATGAAATTCTAGCCATGCTGTCTTTAGTAGATGTTCTAGCCACCTGCAAAATCTTAAATCACAAAGGACAGCTTTTCAAAGGGCCAGTAGATTTTGCATCAAAGACCTTGTGCAAGAGAAGCCTGTCTTTGGGTATCACTGTAACTATTAGTGGGAGAACTGTTCAGTTTATGGGTTTTCCCTACTGTACATATCAATACAGAGCTCTGACTCACTCAGCAGTACTTCTAATACAGTTCTGTGCAAAGTATTGAGTGTTAAAATTCCTGTCTTGTTACCTTGGCTCTGTGAAGAATTTAAATATTAGTGATCAGGAGCAAACTAAAGAACACATAATAAAAACCCTTACGGATGCAAGGAGTCTGGTTATCAGAACATATTAGACCATTCATGTATTTTTCTCAGTTCTATTAATTATCAAACTGATCTATGTAGTAAGTCTTCTCTCAATGAAGCTTTCTGCTGATTTCAAATACCCTATGCTGCCCTGAATAAAAGCAGGCATATTCCTCACTTCTGCAAACAGGTGAGTTGTACAATACCATGCATTCCTACGTGATCCAACAAGTGTTGAAGAGAATAATGGAAGGTGCTTTACAAATGTCTTTGCCATCAAGGACAGTGCAAAGTGTGTGAATTTTTACTGTATGTAAGCCAGAGTCAAGCTGTTCTACAATAGAAAACAAGACTGGCATTAAAAAAATCTCACCTTCTTACTGACTTAAGTGTTTGCTATGAGAATCTGAAACCAGGTGGAATAATCTATGTTCACCCCCAGCTCTCTACTTGTTTTGGATAGTTGCAGATGTCAGTCTCACAATCTAAGCAGTGACCAAATTCCTTTTGAAAATGCTATTTTGGTTGGTTGTTGGGGTTTTCTTTCTGGGTGCATTTTTTTTTCGTTCTGGATCTGCACTCTATCTGGTGACCAGGATTTCTTGTTGCTTAAGCGAAAAATGGAAAAATGCTTTTCATTAGCTCATGAAGTCCTAGAGTAGTGCTAGAGAATATCTACTGCCTGATCAACAGGCTCTGCCAAGTAAGAAATAATCAGGTATGTTTTTGCAGTCTCATTTTGGTCTGGTTTGATTTCTGGTGCTCAGTATGCTCTGAAATTCTGATTGTGTTATGCCAAATAAAGCTTAACATTTTGTGTGACGGTGATGTGTGCATATCAGTAGCAGATATAATGGCTCATAGGAAATTCTTAAAGCTCTTTTCTGTTACCTTATGGATATATAATGTCATATCTGGCCAATCACAGAAACTCCAAGTTGTCTGTTAGAAGTTTGATTCTTAAAAATTTCACGTACCTTTACCTCAGTATTTCTGATGATAATGTCATGTGGGCTTCTATGATGAGATAATTTTGTGAAGACCTCTGAGTTCTCAAGACCATGCAGTCATGCCAAGGCAGTTGAAGTTTCAGTGAACAAGATATCCCTGTAGTCTAGCTTTGGAGATGACACAGTCCTTGCCTCTTTTTAACTTTTTAACATTTATAATACTTTCTTTCAGTCTGTTCTTGAAATTTTAACTGTAACTCTTACTGGTTATAAAACTTTTCATCAGCATATCAGTGCTTGATCTGCCCATGGTTCAGCCCCATCAGGTAGAGAGTATGCTGAGCAGAACTTTCAGTGTTTTCACTGTATTGAAGTATTTTGTATTCAGTGCCTTGATTGGATGCTTACATTCTGAGACTAATATATAAATATGACTGACAAGAATAAGACTCATTATTCTTACAGTTCTGCTGAATGCATGCAAGAATCCACACTGATTTTTGAATTGTTACTTGCTTTGCAGTAATTGTGGCTTTGTACTTGAATTCAACATGCTTAATGAAGTTGTTAACCATGTCACCTTCCTTCCTATTAGCCAGACTAAATTTCAGCTTATTAGCAGGAACTATTGTGCTTCCATATTCACAGAGAGAGGTGATAGAGTATATGACATATCTTGTCTGGATAAATGTTGTGCTTTTTTTAAGTGATTAAATTTGCAGGCATGAGGTGTGCTTATCTGCAGTAGAGGGACAGACACTTCAGAACAGCTCTTCTTGTAAAATCTTTTAATAGTCCTGTTAAATCCATCTTAATGACTGATTAATTTGTAGAGTTGCAGTTGAAATTGTATATGTAAGGAATGGGGGCAAAGGAGGTTGCCTAATAAAATTCTCAGCCTGAGAACAAGAGCTAGGCACAATTTTCTCTCTTCCTTCTGCATGCCTGAATATTCATGCGTTCTAGCCAAAGTAACTGTTCAAATATGTGTGAATAGTTGATAAGCTTTGTGTAGAATAATGCAGGTTGTCTTAAGCTTCTCCCATTCCTGAACAATAGAGGGAAGTTCTTAAAAAAGCATCTTGATGTTTAACCTTCAGAGAGATGTAAGTGCTGACTTGCAGACAGCTTGTCTCCAAATAAAGCAGTGGGCAGCCCTGAGTACAGAGACAGGGACAACCTGGTGTTACTGGGGAGAAGCATTTAATTGACATTTCATTTGAAGCCTTTAAGAGTTTAAACCCCCAAATCCTTTAAAACTCCATTCTTATTTCTTGCTATGCAGATTACTTACACTTCCTGTGGATTAGAGGAGAACAAATTTTTCCAGTGCTGCTTTTGCCTATTTTCCTCTTTCACTGTATGGCCCCATGTTCGTTTCTTAGGTTTTAACCTGTATCTCTGACACTGTGGAGTTTTTTACTGTCTCATGCTGTTCTTCAGTTCTTCTGTATCTGTTCCTTGAGTAGTCTCTTCTCCATATCTGCTTAAAGTAAGAGTAAATTTCTGCAAAGCTGCAGGAGGCACAATTTTGAATACAAAATTCTATAGTAATTTATTAAATAAGTTATTCTAAGCAGCAGAGGATGCAGAGGGAATCTGCAAGTAAAGTGGGATTTTACTGCTGTGAGGTCGGTGAAGTAAGGAGAAAAGCACATAATTATTAAAGATTTCTGACTAGTTTCTGATGCCAGAGTCTAAGCTGTAATCTTACGGTATCTTAATGTTCCCTTCCATAAAAAAAAAAAATCACAGAGGTCCTAAGGCATTTTAAGATGGAAGAAAAGGTAAATTCAGTATTTATAGTCTAGTATGGTGCATGTTCAGCTTTCACAAGGAGCCTTGTAATTTACTGCGTAACTTGAAAATCAAAGTGGAGCTATTTCTATATTGTTGGCAATACAGACCAGTTGAAAGCCTGTGAAATAAAAGTATTGGGGCAACAAAGGAAGTTTTAAATTCCGCACTTTTGGGACCTTTATTTACAATGGTTTATCTGAAATACAGTGAATATTGATAAAACATGGAATAAGTTTGCAGTCAGGCCTTTCAGGGTATAATGAGATGTGGCTGAAGGGGTACTGGGCTTGTATTTAATCTGGTAGATACTAATTAGATAATGTTTTCAGTTGTCTTTCTGTAAAACAAACACTAATGCTTTTAGAGGATGCATATTTTTCAGTTTGCTGTGTATTCTTTCATTTCTCCCCTTCTGTAATCACCATGACCAAGATACTTTCTTTTTGCAATGAAAGGCAGAAAAACCAACCAGTTTCACTTCAACTCAAAACTTGTCATGTTTGTAGGCTAGGCAGTGGAAGTGGAGCAACTATATTGATGCAAATTATCTTGTGACCTTCCATAGAAGTAAAAATTTTGTTCATTTCAAATGTGCTTTATTTACAGTATAGTTGAAGTTATGGCTCCACCTGCCAAGAAAGGAAATGGCATACAATGTAGAAGAAATGGGATGAGGGCAGAGGGTGGTCCTACAGTCACCCTTGGAAGCATGGTGTTTATCAAGTAGTTAAATACACTGGGGCTAAAGCCATGCAAGTGAGAGTGTGCACTGAAGTCCTTCTCCTGTGCATGGCCCCAAACTATGAAATGTCTGAAGTCCTCTGGCGTTGCTTTGTGTTCAAAGGAGTGTGGTTTTGCACTTCACTAAGCCAATTCAGTAATAGGATGTATTTGCTAGCCAAATTTCCTTTCATTGCTCCTGCTTTTCTGTACTGGTGTTCACCTAATCCTGTGGTGAGCTGATTCAGAAAGTGAAACTAGTAAGAAAGGGATTACTGTTTCTCTGGTTCACCTCTGAATTAGCACATAATAATGTTGGATGCTAATATAGGTGTAATAGAGAAGGCTGGAATGGGAAAAGAGGCAGAAGGAGTAAGACTGGCAGCAGTCATCTGTTAAATCACTGTAATTGTAAATAAGGAGAGAAACACTTGAAAATGTATAGTGGAAAGTGTTAACTATAAATAGCAATTTTCAGTTCTTTGGAACAGATTTTTTTACTGAAATGGTCATTGTTCTCTCACAGCTTCCAACTCCTGAATGTTGTGGGAAAGAGAAAAAAAATTGTTTAATTAGTGGAAGAAATTTTGAGGGTGGAAACAATAAGGACCTTTTTGCCAAGACTTTCGTAGTTCATTCTTGGAGATGGGGGTGAAAACCCAAATCCATCACATTATCAGAAAACTTGCATTCTGTTGTTTTTTTATTTCTGAATACTGACTTTAGGATAGTTAGACTCCTTTAGCATTGAGCCGAACTTAAACACACTGGGTTTAGGAATTAATCTTAGGCAACTTCAGTTTTTAAGAAAGCACACTGTCTTGGAAATGGAAAGCTCTGAAATGATAGCTGTTGTTAACTGAGAAGTTACCATGTAGCTTAGGCCTTGAGTTATTAATGGAATTGAAATAAATTCTTATGGCCATACCTAGTTAGTAATTTGGCAAGTAAATAATACTCTTGGTGATGGGGTCGTGGGTCTTTTATAAAGGGAGATGCACTTTGCAGAAGAGTAAATTATTTTACTTTGTTTTCATCCCATGTCAGGAAGTCTGGATTTCAGTTCATCTTTCATATGACTGCAGTGTTTGTGTTTCTGTCTAGGCCGAAGTTCATCAGTACCACTTGAGTTTCTAGGTATCTTCCATACTTGCTTTTTTCCAGCATTAAACTAAACTAGAGTCCTCAGTGATCAGAGCTATGAGTAGTAGAAATCTTCCATCTGCATACTAAGTTCTTAATCAGGAAGTTGAAACTGGTTAAAGAGCATGTTTTAAAATGGAAATGTCCCAGGAGGATAAACCTGGATCTGTTAGTCTTCCTTGGTTTCCAAAAGCATATCTTTAGCAAATACTTTCCTTCTAGGATGAGGTGCAGTCTTGTAGCTTTATCCCTACATTATCTGCTGAAATCAGTTGAAGGATCTTGCCTCTTTAGTGAACATTTATCTTTTTTAATGTGAGCTCTGTAGCCCTCACCCTAGTCGTGGCCAGAGCTTTTGTCCTCCAGATGTGTACCCTGTCGAAAGTATTACCTCCGTATATTTACTTATAGATCATCTGAACTTCTGTAGTGCTTCAAGTTTGCATGTTACACTTAAGAATCTGGTCCAGAAGACCAAGAAAGATTTAATCCTTCAGTGTAGGCCATGCTTATGGAAAACTAGATTTGATCACATTAGGCTCAGTTTTCTGATCCGAGTTTAATCTTTCAGTTTAAGAAGGGTAAGACTGTTCTTTACAGAAGGATTTTGATGCTCTTGAGAAGTCACATGCAGTGTTCCAATCAACTCCATACAGTAATGCCATTGGCAATCCAGGATTGCCTTAGAAAAAATCTACCTTTATGAGGTGTATTTCAGTAAAAAACACTTGTGGCAGAAGAAGCTATCTATTACAAAATCAAAATAAAGCAACACAAGCTTTGTTTGTGGTGAAAGCTAATCTCAGTTAAATGATGTGATGCTGTATTCCATCTGCTACTGTTTCTTTTGAGCAACTTTTTGTTGCTCTGAAGCCCCTCAGAAATCTCATTAATGAGAAGTATCCCATCTGGATTAGGTATGTAAACCTTCAGGGATATAATTGTTTCTAAGCAGAAGAGAAAGGGGAGGTCCTTTGAATGGAGACGGTAAAATTGTTCTTTGGTCATGTTTGTGAAGGCTGCATTGCAGTAGATTTATACATTGGTTTGGCTAGACAATAAGATCCCTTTTTCCATCCCATTTACAAGTTCATGGGTACTTGTGAACATGCTTAGAACTTGTCTATTCACTTCCCCTATTTTCATTAGCTTTCTAATAATTCCATAACCAGAAACCCATCTTTGTGGAGATCTTAGCCTGTTCCCGCTATGTTGATACTGTTGATGGGGCAAAGGAGAAAAATCCCGTCTAATCCAGGCATCAACTAAGCCTAATTTTTGGTTAGTGCTACAGCATGTAGTTTCCCTCTATGACGAACACATTTATTAAAGAATAAATATCCAAGCTCATAAATAAGAACTTTCTGCACAGATTCTTTTTATGAGTATGATGTGTCTCTAGTGAATTCATGATGCAGTTATCTGCTTCACAGAGGCATACTGTTCACTTTTATCACTAGTTGAACTAATAGGAAAGCAGTTCCTTTCTTTCTGCATCTTATTTTTTAGTAAGCACAACTTTATACAGACCAGTAAAAGACTGGTTGTTCTAACAAATTGGCTTTATTGAGGACTTACTCTACTGTGAGTATTTAATTCAACTGGGATCCAAGTTTTGCTTTGTAGCAGCTCATTGCTTAGGCTGCTCAGTATTCACAGTGTATAATCTTCTTCCCCAAGAAAAACTTTTAAACATTTTCTTGTTTCTCTTCCTGAGCAGCCTATTCTCTAACTGAAGAATCTAATTTAGAAAACAAGGCCATTTGAGGGCAAGTAGTAGTGCTGGAGATCTATTTAAAGTTTACGTGATTTAAGTGAAGAGTCTCTTCTTCCAGGTAATTAATCTTTAGAGACAGAGCAATAGAATACTTCAGTAATTACTTCAACAGCAAAGATACGCATTGACCTGAGCCAATAATGACTTTTAATGAGGTAACTTCTAAACTACTAATTGGCCAACCCCCATCTCTTGCTGTATTTTGTACCTAACAGCTGGAAAAAATGCTAGTGGTTTGGGATAAAGAATAAGTTTTTCCATTGTTTTAAGTTCAGAATGCTTTGGAGTTAAGAACGTGGTAAAAAACAGCAGTGCAAAATGGGGGAAGCTGCTTCTGCCATTATGTTATAGCTGAAAAATAAGTTTTACAAGAGTTTTTGTCTTCAAAGTTGTTTTAAAAGGTTGTAACTTGCTTTCCACCTTTCTCAACTTAGAAAATAATTGATAATTTAAGCACTGAGGTAGTAGAGTGTTTTCAGACTTCAGTAATTCCTGTAAACCCCTGGATCTGTGCTTGCCGCCTTGCTGTTACCTTGCTGTTAGGTGCTCCAGACACACAGTACTTCAACAGCACCAGTATGTCTGCTTAGGAAGCATCTGAGATGCAGGTGATCAGGCAGGAAGGAGGAAGAATAGTAATCAGTGTTATCAGTTCCATTGCAGAATCTTTTCTGTTATCCTGCATCCATCCTGCTTTCCCTACAGACCTATCCATCAGATTTCAGATGGAAAGTGAGGGGAGCAGACAGAGCTCCCTGAGAGCAATGGCGTATGTGACTGGTGCGTATGTACTGCTCCTGACTGGCAGAGCATCAACTTGTTTCTTGGTAGGTGGAGCCCTAACTTTGCTGTTGCTGGGTAGAGTGGGAGAAGATGGTAACAATTACAGTGAGTAACTTTGCCATATAACTCCGTACACTCCAGAACACTGTTCTGAGGACCAAATCTGTCATGACAACTAGAATTCTTGCCCTTCTATCCCCCAGTGTTGCTATTCTTGTTCTGTTTTTTCTCAGCTTTAGTTCTCATCTTCTAGTTTGAATTTGCTAGAGACATAACTTTGGCTTTAGATTTGTGCTGACTGGAACAGACCTGTGATTGCCATAGACCTGTTGACATTGTCTTCTTAATGGAGGTTCAGTTAAACTTTCACTAGATGTATAAAATGAACATAGTGCTGGCTTTTATTCTTTTTACTATCAAAAAAAAAATCATTATGTTTTATAGTATTCAAGATGATTGTTTTACAGTATTCACTTGAGATGATATTTGGGTACAATTTCACGTGCATAGTCTGTCTATACCGTACTTTCTGTAAAGTTGCTTTTCTTTTCCCCTTTTTCTCTGCCAAAAGGAATCAGATACAGCACCTTGCACAGCTCCTAATGTTTTCCAGTTCAGTCTTCAAGCACCGACTCAGCTTATGGCCAGTTTAGCGCCCGCATTGCCCCTGCCAAGTGGTAAACCCCAATCTGCGCCTCCGAGAGCCCTGATAATGGCCGCCAGTAATCAGGTATGAGCCAGCAACTCTGGCACGAGCAGCGATCACATCGCAGGTGTAGGTCATGGGTGCCGTGCTGTCAGTCTCAAAGCCTCTGAGGATAACCTTCATAGAGCATGTGCTAAGCTTCATGTGGGCGTAAAAGTACTTACCTGCTGTGTCAGAGGTGCGGGGAGAGCAAAGGGTGGGAAAGGGTTTAGAGTGGAAGAGCCCCTCCACGACACAGACACCTAGGAGTAAGTTAAAGAAGGAATGTCTGACTCCTTTGAGAGTCAGTATTTGAGAGTATTCTCAGTATTTGAGAGTCCTGGTTCCCAGCTAGTGGGATATTTGTAGATAGGTGGTGGAGCTGTAAAGTAGTTTTTGAATTTTAAGGAATAGTGCTGACCTTTCTAGGCATCTTTAGTTGTCTTGATTTTGCATTATTAGAACAGATTTGATTACACTTGTAATATTAAAATACATTTTAAAGGTAGAGAACAGAAGATTAATTACGGACATGTGCACAAGATTTTTTACCAAAAACTTAAATGCGTTCGTAAATGTGCTGGGACCCGAATGTATTTTGGCTAATGTATCTATTCTGGTAAAACCTCAGTGCATCTTTCTGCAGGAAAGCACTCCCTCAGTCTTAACAATAGAATCTGTTGGTCAAACATGCCTCACATGAGGCTTAATGCACATTGTGGGTTGTAGGTTGCCTATAGTAACAAAACAGTGAGCTGGTTTCTTTGAATCTTAGTTTTGGTCAGGTTCTCTTCCTTCTTCTCCAAGTCCTTCTATCAGAGTTCTTGGGAATCAAGAAGCAGGAGATTTAATGGCTTTGCCTTTTTTTAATTTGATTCAGCACTTGCGTCATGGATCTTCCATGGACACTCTCCCATTTGTCACTATCTCTGTTCCTGGGGAACCCAGACCTGGGCCCAGCACTCCATGTGTGACCTCACCTGTTCTGAGTAGAGGCGACATTATCACTTCCCTTGACTTGCCTTTGGTTTTAAGCTTTTAACTGATTACACAGATTCTTCCCCTCCTTTCTTTCCCTACTGCTCATTTCCACTGAGACAATACCAGTTTACCTGTGCAGGAAATGTATTAGTGAGAAGCTAATAGAATAATATATTTCTGTTATAGTGTCTGCAATTGATTATTCACTGGCTAGTGAATACAGTCCAATCTGAAACTTCAGAAGCTTTTTTAAGAATAAAATTAGAGAGTTATTTTAAGTTAAGCTTCGTCTAATATACAAACTTAGTGCAGATTGTTCTTTCCTTAACAGCTCTGCTTTTCTGACAAAGTACCCTGGAGCTAGTTAGGAGGCATGCAGTTGTTAGTACAAAACAAGCTGGCATTCAGAGTGTTTGCCACAGTTGTGAAAAGGCAATGTGTTGTGTGAATTTTTGATCTCTGCTAGAATTTTGAATCTTAGAAAACAACTGCTTTGTGGCATTTTTTCTGGCTTTCTGTTCCTTGGCTGTCCTTTCAAGTGATGTTTACTGTTCTGTTAGTAGTTTTATTGTACTTAAACGTTTAAAAGCAGGAATTTTTCTGTGGCTTTCCTTAACAAAGATGTGCCTTTGAAAAATCACATGAAGTCAGAAGAATTTCTTGCTACCTATAGTTTAGAAATGGGATAATAGGCTATTTGCATTGAATTTACCAAAAGCTTATATTTTGTGAAGTAGAAGTGGTTTTTTTGATAAGTTTGATTGAGTCAGAAGTGGGAAGTGAAGTCATTTTACCCAAAGTACTGTAACTATCTCCTTTCCATCTCCAACTTTCTGGAGCATGACTGTGCTAGATTAGGTTGATGTCCTTTTCTTTTGAGTTGATGAGACTCAAGTAGTTTATAACTCTTAAAAGGCAGATTCTTCCATCTTAGAGGACTCCTGTCCTGATAGATTTGAACATGTGTAAGACTTCCTTAAAAGCAAATCTTCTATCATATTCAAAAAATTTTGAAAGGGATTCATTTGTCTGCATGGTGTCTTCAGCTTTCTCCCTGGCAACTTTTTCTACCCCAGTTAATCTTGGAAAGCTGTGCCTAGGTGTCGAGCACAACTCTCAAAAGCAGGAGGTGCCAAGAACACTTAACTGTATTTTGAACAAATCACTGCCTTCTAGGCAAGTTTGCTTCTGTTAAAGCTTCCTAGTTTTTTCATTTTTGCAATGTTTGGTGTGATTACCAGTTCTGTTAATGTACTGCATAATTAATTGAAGAATTTCCAGATAGTTCAGGGACTGATTAAGCTCCTGGCACAGGTCTGTGTGCTTTTCAGGATTATAATCATCCATCATTTTTCCAAGGTAGTCATTCTTCTATTCTGCTGACAGCAATTTGAAAGTTTACTTGGGAGAGCAGAACAGTTTGTGAAGCAGTGCTGCCCATTAGAAATAAGCAGAAAAGCAGATTTTGACATGCATGTCCAGATAACTAGAGGGGGCAGAAATTGCTCGGTAACTTCCCAAGGAGAGGAGGGGACTACATTCCCTGTTGCTACTTTAAGATAAATTTAAGTCATGCTGGATTGCTGTTCACTAGGTTGCTAAAACGAAGACAGAAGAAACTTCCTTTTTCTTAGGTCAGAAGAACTCTTTCATTTAACTTTCCCTTTGCTTCCCCCCCCCCCCCCCCCCCCCCCACCCCGAAGGGTTATGTTTTGATTCCAAAGTATCTAAAAGCAGTAAGCACCAGTCCCTCTACTGCACTGGCTGGCTTCTAGTGTGTCTGAGAAAATCTCCAGTAAAGATGAGTTGTGTCTGATTGGGAATATGTTTGTTGCTATGGAGACAACTAGGAAATTAAACCTTAATGTCAGTGCTGAAATACCACGGTCCAAACTTGTAAAAGGACTTGCAGGAGTAGATTTTTTTTTTTCCAGATTCTTTTGAGTTTGACCAAATAAGGCAGAACATTTAAACTTATAAACTGTTTTTTATCTTGTGTTACAGGCACTTCTGTGGCTAGTATGCTTTGTTTCAGAATTTGCTTTTATCCAGAACAATTGTTGATGGTGTTGCTTTGTCTCACTAGTACTGCTGAATACTGCTAAGTATCTCTGAGATGATTGCTGGAAGATTAGCAGCATTTCAAACAGAATTGGTCAGGGATTTGAGTCAAAATTTCTTTTAGATGAGTGCAAACAGTTAAGTGTAGCTCACTTGGATGAAGGATAAGTTTGTAAAGACACATTTTAATTCATGTCAGTGCAGAAGTGTGCTGAATTCCCTTTGTATATTGAGATACTTCAGTGTTTTTAGTATGTCAACTTCAATTTAGAAATGACCTGATTTGTTCAATGGCATTTCTAAGCTGTTTAGGTATTGAAGGCTTCTTCACTCAACCAAATGACTTTTTTTTTTTTTTTTTTTTTTTTTTTTTTTTTTTTTTTTTGCAGTGTCAGATTCACTGCTGGAAATTATAACAGAAGAAAACATTCTGGGTCCTAATTAGATGTTTCCCTGGCTCCTTTTCCATCCTAAACCCCATAAAAAGTCTGTGGGAACAGGTGGGAGGTGAAGGTCACTGATTTGTTTGGGTTTGTTTTGGTCACTTGTCAGCCAAGACCTTGATTTCTGTTGTCCAAGAATATTCCTGCTCAGGCTTTCCTTGGCTGAATCCATCTTTTTGTCCATTCCAGTTGAGAGCTGAGCTGGAATTGTGCTCCCTGCATTTATTTCCATTGGGTTTTAGGTGTGTGCAGGCAAAGGGATTCCTTTTGGGAATCCTTATAGGATCCCAGCTGGATTCCCTGTTCCTGCCCAGTGCAAGCCTTTGCTTAGGAGCAGATTTTCTGTTCTGTCACACCTGTGTCACTTAAAGTTTAGTGACAAAGTCTTCTTGAGCTCCAAGGAACAAAAAGGGAAGTCACAGAGAGGGTTTTTTTTTTTAGGAGGGAAAGCAAATCCTTAATTTTTTTCTCTGTTGGGCAGCTTTAAATACAAACATTTGGAATTTTTCCCTGAGTGAAATTTACCGAACAGAAGGAAAGAAGAGGGATTTTATCAAATACCTCCAAAACAGCTGCTGTGGAAGGATTGCCACATGCTCCAGGCATGAGATGGTGACACACAGATTGTTCCTTTCCCAGCTTGTCCTTGGAAAGCCAATTCCTCCTGCTGCACAGGCATTTCCCTGTGGAGCACATCCCAGTGGTGCATTCCTGACCCTGGGACACAACCTGAGCTCTTGAGGTGTTGCAGCAGCCCTTCTGTTAGAGGGAAAAAACAAGACACAGACTTCTTGTTCATCACAGCATGAAAAGGGTCCTGGTTTATTCCTCTTTATTTATTATTTATTCCTTATTTGGTTTTTTTCCTGGTTTATTCCAGCTCAGCCATCCTGACTCCAACCATTCCCTGCCTCTAGCTGCAGCAAGCTCCTGCTGCAGGTTTTCCCTGCAACCTCTGACTGCAGGGAAATGAATTTGCAGATTCTGCAGGCTTTTACCTGGTGTCTTGCTTTAGGGTAAATTTGGGAGAAAAAAAAAATTGGGGGAAAAAAATCCAACAGAGACAAAACAGATAAGAGATACAAGCATTGTAAAATCACCCTAGGACACCTGGCTGGCCTCTGCCTGCAGGGAGCAGTTTGCAGCCTCTGAATGCTGGTTATTTCCTCCAAATCCTGACTGCAGGGAGCAGTTTGGGGACTCTGAGTGCAGGCTTTTACCTAACTAGACTGTGACTGCAGGGATTACTTTGCAGCCTCTGAATGCTGGTTATTTCCTCCAAATTCTGACTGCAGGGAGCAGTTTGGAGCCTCTGATTGCAGGTTTTTACCTAACTAGACTGTGACTGCAAGGAGCAATTTGCAGCCTCTGACTGCTGGTTATTTCCTGCCAAATTTTGACTGCAGGGAGCAGTTTGGAGACTCTGAATGCTGGTTGTTTCCTGGTAAATTCTGCCTGCAGGGAGCAGTTTGCAGACTGACTGCAGGCTCCAGCAGCAGGCTCTAACTGCAGGCCCAGACTGACCTCAGAGCAGTGACTCTCTGTCCCCAGCATCCTCCTTCTTCCTGATCCTCTCCTTCCCTCTTCCCCAAGGTTCCTCCTCCTAACCCTCTCCCTTTTACCCCTGCATCTCTCTTGGATCCAGCTGTGGCTCCTCAGGGGCCAGGCTGTATGGGTGATGGACACAGCTGTCACTTACCAGGGGCAAGGTCCCCTCTGGTCCCTTCTCCTGCATCCTGCAGCTTTTTCTCCTCCTCCTGCAGGCCACAGGTGCCCCCCTGCCAGGAGCGGCCATCGCTGCGTGGCCGACAGCTCCAACCTCTACGTGTTTGGGGGCTACAACCCCGACTATGACGAGTCTGGGGGGCCAGAGAACGAGGACTACCCCCTCTTCAGGGAGCTCTGGAGGTACAACTTTGCCACAGACACCTGGCACCAGATGGGCACCGAGGGCTACATGCCCAGGGAGCTGGCCTCCATGTCACGTACGTATGGAAATCCATCTCCTCCTCCATCTCCTGGAGCTGTTTGAGTCCAGGGAATAATTGGAAATGTGGATCCTGGTTTTCTGAGTAGGCCCCGAGGTTTAGTTGGGTTTGGGGTTTTTCTTTCCCTTTTTGCTTGGTTGGGAAAAGGGAAAGAAAGGAAGAATGGGAAAGCAAGAGGTGTTTTCCAGGTGTTTACCTTGCTGTGCTTTCAGCAGGAAGGTGCTTCATGCAGACATCTCCAAGCATCCAAAAATAGCTGTCTTTGTTCACTTTTCAAAGCAGACCTTTGGTTACCATGGTTTTAGTTGGGATCCTTTCTCTTTTAGAGCCTCTCAAAGCAGTCAATGCACCGAGCACTGCTGTGGAATGGAAACATGGGATGGTTTGGTGTCTCCAGAGCATGGAAACATGGAATGGTTTGGGTTGGAAGGGGGCTTCAAGACCACCCAATTCCATGCCATGGACAGGGCCACCTTCCCTAGAGCAGCTTGCTCCAAGCCTAGTCCAACCTGGAAAAATCTGATCTCCCAGCAATGAGCATCCCTGGTTTTCCCCCCTCTCTCTCTCTCTCTCTCTTTCTCTCCCAGTTGTTTTACATGGCAACAACCTCCTGGTTTTTGGGGGCACCGGGATCCCCTTTGGGGAGAGCAACGGCAACGACGTCCACGTGTGCAACGTCAAGTACAAGCGCTGGGCTCTGCTCAGCTGCCGCGGCAAGAAACCCAACCGCATCTACGGCCAGGTGGGGCACCAGCACCTCCTCTCTGCTCCTCACCAGGGTCCTCCTTCCTGGGTGAAAGCACAGGGAAAAGCTGCTTTTCCTTCCTAAAGAAATAAAGCAGCCTCGGTTCTCGGAGGTTTCGAAGGAAAGGAGGTGTTGTCTTAGTTAGGAAGGTCAGGATTTGTTCGTTAAATGCAGCTGAATGACCAAAAAAAAAAAATCTGATGGAAGGAGTGGGTTGGTAGTCAAAAACCTTCAAATTCTAAATGAAAATGGGATTTAAGGAGCGGGTTGGTAGGCAAAAACCTTCAAATTCTAAATGAAAATGGGATTTAAGGAGCGGGTTGGTAGGCAAAAACCTTCAAATTCTAAATGAAAATGGGATTTAAGGAGCGGGTTGGTAGGCAAAAACCTTCAAATTCTAAATGAAAATGGGATTTAAGGAGCGGGTTGGTAGTCAAAAACCTTCAAATTCTAAATGAAAATGAAAAAGGGATTTCAGGAGTGTTCGTAGTCAAAACTTTCAAAACCTAGAACTCTAAATTTGTAGGGTTCCTTTATATTGGAATTACACCTTTGAAGACTTTCCAGAATGTGGGTGAATCAGGTGGACAAAGAAAGGGATTCACCCTCAGAGCAGGAGTGATTCTTTTTTTTGCTGATGCACCTGTGCTTTGGAAGAGCAGGAATTCCCTCTTTTCCAGCCCCAGGTGTCCCAAGTCCTTTCTAACTGGTTTCTCTGCCAGGCCATGGCCATCATCAATGGGTGTCTCTACGTGTTTGGAGGAACAACTGGGTACATTTACAGCACTGACCTTCACAAGCTGGACCTCAACACCCGGGAATGGATCCAGCTGAAGCCAAACAACATGTCCTGTGACATGCCAGAGGAGAGGTGAGCACCTGGGCAGCCTCAGGGAGCTTTTTTTGGGAGGCAGGGAACAGGAAGCTTTGGGATCCCTTGCCCTGGTTGGCATTTCCAGCCCTCCTCTGCCTGGGAGTTGTTGTGGCATTGGTAGGAAGGGTTTTGATTGCTCTCATCCGTGGTTTGCTGTCCAGACAGGGAATTGGGAATGGAAGAATCCCAGAATGGTTTGGATTTGTAGGAATCTTAAAATAAATCCAATTCCACACTTTCCACTATCCCAGGTTGCTCCAAGCCTGTCCAGCCTGGCCTTGGACACTTCCAGGGGCCACCTTAGAAAGGGCTGGAATACTGATGGCAGTCCTGGTATTCAGTAATCCTTGCACTTAATTATTTAATAATTGCTCTGCAATCAAAAAATACTTTTCAGACTTCTGGGGTGCTGCTTGGAGGGCTCAGGAAAACTTCCACATCTCCTGAATGCTCACAGCCTGAGAGACTGATACAGCAGAGCCAGGCTTGGGGGTTTCTGCTCCAGTCCCTGGAATCTGATGGGGATTCCCAGAAGGATTTTTGTTGTTGCTAATTGTGCTGCTTTTCACCTTCAGGTACAGACATGAAATTGCTCATGATGGTCAAAGAATTTATATCTTGGGAGGTGGAACTTCGTGGACAGCTTATTCCTTGGATAAGGTGAGGCATTTGGAGCCCTGGACAGGAGATTTTCCACACTGAGGAATAACCAGCCTCTTCATCTGGCTTTGCCTGGAGAGCCTGGTAAAAATAAAATAAAATAGATAATTGGGAGCAGATTGTTCTCCTATTTCTGTAAAACCTGGATTTGCCACAGAATGTCCTGGTGATGAATCTGTGGTCACTTTAAATAGTGCTTTGCTTCTAAAAAAGTGAAGCCTGCAGCACTTAATGTGACATTTTATCTCTCCATTGTCCCATTTTTCTCCCTACGTGCAGTAGGAGAAAGGCATTTCTAAATCCTTCTGAGAACTCGAGGGTGGGGATTTTAAAAGAGCTGGACCAATTAAATATTCTCTTCTCTTTTTTTCAGCTGTAGGGCTGAAATAGCAAAGCTGGGATGGAGCTTGGAAGGTGATTTTAGACCTGCTTAGTCACTGGCAGGGATCAGCTATTTTGGGGTTTACACTTAATGAAGAAATGGGATTTATTTCTAGTGGGTCAGAGCCTGTGGCTGCATCAGCCTGGTGCTGGCAGAGGCAGGAGCAGCTCATGGCTCCTCTTTTTCCCCTCCAGATCCACGCCTACAACCTGGAAACCAACACCTGGGAGGAGATCACCACAAAACCTCACGAGAAAGTTGGTGAGCTTGGAGTTTCCCTTCTTTCCCTGTAAATCAGAGTGGCCCAGGTGCAGTTTTCTTGTTCAGAATGTGACTTGAAGCTGCATTTGAGATCCTGCTTGTGCTTCAGCACTGAGGATTAACCCATCCAAGGGAATTTGGCAGCCTGGCTTCCCTCTCTCCCTGCTTGGGAAAGGTGACAGTGCCTGGATCTGCTCCCAGGGGATCCAGATCATCCCTGCTCCCTTTGAGGGCTTTCCCTGGAATCTCACCAAGCCAGATTTGAGGCTCTGAGGAACTAAATTCCAGCATTTTCCTTCCTTCCCTGGAGAGGAATTAGGAATCAAACCTGAAACAGATGCTTAAAATTATACCTCTTACACCTGGGATAGCAGGAAAGCAGAACCTCTTACAAATTAAACTCAATGATTAAATGTTGAGACAAAAATCAGCACTTGCACAAACACTTTAAAGCAATTCTTGCTGATGTATATTTTTCAATTTATCCTCCCCAGGCTTCCCAGCAGCCAGAAGATGCCACAGCTGTGTCCAGATAAAAAATGGTAAGATTTGCCTCTGGAAAATTGGTGTATCTTGTACAACCAAACAGGGAAGAGTTGGAGAGAGCTGCAGGGAACTCCTGGCTTTTCTGGATGAGGATTTTTTCCTCACTAACAGCCCTTAAGCTGCCCAGTTGGCACCACTCTTTCTTCTGCACTGAAAAACCAATTCCAATTTTGATCCCTCTTTTCCAAACCCTTCAGGTCAGTGGCTGAATGCTCTCTGTTGAAGGGAAATGCTGGATTGTATTTGCCAGGAGTGTTAATTGTGCCCAAAAAAGCAAGGCAGGAGCTGGGAGATGCTTCCAGTCCTCCAGCAGGATTTGGCAGCCTCTGAGTTGAGAACTTGGGCAAAGCTGGGAGCAAGGCAGGGCTGGGAGCTGGGGCTGTTTGGGTTTAAAATCCCTGGAATCTGATGCAGGCCAGGAGTCTGAGAGCTCAGCCTGGCCACAAGAAGAGGGAATGCTCTCCTGCTGCCAGTGGCATTCAGCCCTGAGTCTGCCACCCTGGACAGGCTGGGGAGTGGGACATGGGCCAGAAATCCACCCTGATCCCCCAGTGTGGGCAGCAGGGAGGGGGGGATTCTGCCCCTCTTGGGTTCCCCCACCTGCAGAGCTGCACCCAGCTCTGGAGCCAGCAGCAGCAGAACCTGGAGCTGCTGGAGGAGACCAGAGAGGTGCTCCAAAGGCTGCCCTGTGCTCTGGAGCCAGGCTGGGAGAGCTGGGAATGTTCCCCTGGAGAGGAGAAGCTCCAGGGAGAGCTTCCAGAACATTCCAGGGCCCAAAGGGGCTCCAGGAGAGCTGCAGAGGGGCTGGGGACAAGGGACAGAGGGACAGGACACAGGGAATGGCTTCAGATTGGAAAAGGGGAGATTTGGGTGGGATCTTGGGCAGGAATTGCTGCCTGGGCTGGGATTGCCAGAGCAGCTGTGGCTGCCCCTGGAGCCCTGGAATGTCCAAGGCCAGGTTGGAGCACCCTGGGATGGTGGGAGGTGTCCCTGCCATGGGGTTGGAACTGGATGAGCTTTCCCTTCCCACCCAAACCACTCAGGGAATCTTTAAATGGCCTCTGCTTTGTGGTGAGTCTGATCTGGGAGATCCTGAGAGCCTTTGGAAAACAATCCCTGATCCCAGATGTGCTCCCTGCCCTCTCTCCCTGCGTGCCCCGGGTTCCTGGCAGGCCAGGGCAGCTCCCCACACCTCCTCTCTTGCAGATGTGTTCGTGTGTGGAGGCTACAACGGAGAGGTGATTCTGGGAGATGTCTGGAAGCTGAACCTCCAAACTTTCCAGTGGGTGAAGCTCCCAGCTGCCATGCCAGAGCCTGTGTACTTCCACTGTGCTGCTGTCACCCCGGTAAGGGACTCCCTGTGCTCCTCTGGAGCTGGGATCCTTCATCCAAACAATCTCACCTGGCTGTGGGCTGAAAAAGGAGCTCCCAAGGAAGAGACTCCACTGGATGCAGCAGCTTTGGGGAGGCTCTTCCTCCTGCTGCTGTTTGCTTCCACACCGTGGGTTTTGCTTTCTGAAAGAAAAAACTGAATTTGAGACTTTGGACTCCGTGTGGGAACAGCAGTTCCTGCTTGGAAAAGGGGAAAAAAAAAGAAAAAAAAAAGCACAAATATTCCCTGAGTAAAGTGATTTTATCCTATTGAGAACAGCCTGAGGTGAAAGATCAGATGAGGCTGTTTCCAACCCTTTGGAAACCACTGAGGAGCACAGTTGGTATTGCCAGAGCTTTTGGCCATAAGTAGAAGGCTGGGATTGATAATTAACAGGCAGCAAGAAATGCCTTTGGCTGTGCCTTCAGCTCCTCAGGGCACAGATCACATTCCTCGGTGTCACTTCATTTGGGGAATGTTATAAATGCAGCTTTTCCTGGGAAGCCTGATAAAGGTGTTTCCCAGGCAGCTCTGTGACTGCCTGGACAGCAGAAATGCCCTTTCTTTGCCAGCTTATGGAAAAAGAAAAAAAAAAAAGGAAAAAAAAAGCTACTCAGCAGCTGAGTTTTCCCCTTCTCTCTGTGTTCCTGTCATCCCTGGAACAGGGCTGTGCTGAGCCAAGGGAATGCAGGATGTCTGGGTGAGGTGGGTGTAGTTTAAAAAGACATTATTTTTAGCTGAAACATGAGTATGGCTCTGTAGTACTTCGATTAACAGTTTGCCAGACCCCTAAAATGGATTTCTTTGGGGTAGAAATCACCTAAAATTCAGAGCAAAGCACTCTGAGGTGCTGGATTTGTGGTTTAGGATGAGACATGGCTCCTCCAGCAGTGATTCCTGCCTTGATCCAGAGGAGCCCAGAGGCAGTGAGAGCTCTGCTGGAGGTGTGGGAGGTGGGGATGGGGACAGCCCACCCTGCTTTTCCTGGCTCTGAAACTCCTGCCCCCCTTTCCCCACCCAGGCTGGCTGCATGTACGTCCACGGAGGGGTGGTCAACATCCACGAAAACAAACGGACTGGCTCCCTGTTCAAAATGTGGCTGGTGGTGCCCAGCCTGCTGGAACTGTGCTGGGAGAAGCTTCTGGAATCTTTCCCTCACCTAGCAACTCTCTCCAGATGCCAGCTTTTGCACCTTGGACTGACGCAGGGACTCGTTGAGCGACTAAAATGAGAACATCTCCCACTTGTGTCCAAGACTCACCACCTTGAAGAATTCCCTCTCCCACCCCCTATTTATGGATTCCATGGATGGTCTTGCTAAGAACATGGAGGAACCTGCTCCAGGCCTTACTCAGCAAATACATCGATGCCTTTCCAGACGTTACTTTTAGTCATTGAAAAAAAAAAAGGGAAAAAAAAAATGAAAACAAAAAAAAATCCCCTTTTTATTTATGGAGCTCTAAGTTACACCATTAATCAAAAAGTATTTTCTGAGACTGAGCAGCCAACAAGCAACCTGTCATCAGCACACGCTTGCAAATTAATTGGGGAGCTTAATGAGTTACTGAATGTCTGAGCCTGTGCTTACACGTGGCACCTTCGCCTCGCTATTTCCACCCTTGCATCCAACGAGGAACATTCAATGCAGAACAAGCACCAACCTCTTCTTTTGCTTTGGATGAGCCCCTCCCTCCCAGCCAGCTGAGCTTTCCCCCCTCCAAAGCCCCCAGTCCCCTCAGCCCTGCATGTGTTCCACGGGCACCTTCCCATCCCCGAGCCTCCGGAGACGCTGGAACGTCGCTTCCCTGCTGCACTGGCTCTCTCTTCTCCCCTTTTCACATTGAAAGGTTTGCTTGGAAGACTGGGAAAAAGTTGCCACTTAAGGGACTACTGTGTAGTTTACTGAGGGTGGGGAGGGAAAAGGTTTGCCTGAGGCTTTTTTTAACCTTTTCTGCTCACTTTGCACCCGGAAGGAGCTACAGTAAAAACTCAGCCCGTAGATTTCAGAGCTCTTTGAACCTGCCCAACCAAGCCCTGGTTCTCAGCATCTCCCAGCTTTTGGTTTTCCTTCCTCCCACACGTCCCAGCTTGGCCTTTTTCTTGTTGTTTCATGTTCCCCTGGGAGTAGGAGAAGTGATTTAAAGCTGGTTTGGAGAGTGGCTTTGTGGATCGCTCAAGCCCAGGAAGTACAACATCCAAAAAAGGGGAGAGGGAACATCTCTCCCTCCTGCTGAGAACAGGGTTTGTCTCTGCACAGCAAGGACAGGAAGGGGTGGCTCTGCTCCTCTTGTGCTCTCTTCACTGAATTTAAGTGGCCACTGAACTCTGAGCAGCTCCAGGCATGAGGTTTGTGCAAAATCCTTTTCAGTTGGAGCCCATTTTTAAGTGCCTTTATGTTTTTAAAAATCAGCTTTTCCCAATGCATTCCTCTTCATCAAAGGCAGAGGTTACACTCTGGGGTTTTAGTTTCTTTTTAAGAGATTGCATTTATGTTGAAATAAACCATAGCATTGTCTTCCTGTTGTTAATCCAAAGGCACTGCCTTGCTGGAATCACTGCTCCCCACTTAGGGAACCCAGACCTTGCCCCAAAATTAAGCTTCCCCTGGTCTTGAGAATAGATTTTCTTCCTTCCCCAGCCTCAATTGCTGCTTTTTTTTTCCTCAAAGCTCAGAAAAAACAAAGGTTGGGCATCACAGCTGAGGCTTTCTCAGGTGTTTGACCACAGGAACTGCTTGGAGCTCTGGTGTCTCCATCCCCTGCGTTGCACCTTGGCAGGAATTGTGCATTTCAACCCCTTCCCAGCCTTCCTGGCTGCTGAATCCAGAGCCTGCTGGCAGCTGTGGGCTGGGGAAGGCTTCCCTGCTCTCCTGCCCTGGCTTGCAGTGACCTGCAGGGCCGTTTCTCCAGCTCCTTCCATCCCAGACTCTGAGGCTGAATATCCACCCTTCCCTCTTTGCCTCGTGGCAGCTTTGTCCTGGAGCAGCCTGGTCACCCCTGTGCTGGTTTTTGTCTCACCTGCTTTAAAGAGCAGCTCCCCTCATCCCCAAGGTGATATTGGAGCCATTCAGGGCTGGATCTCTGAGCAGGCCACATTCCTTGGGCTTTCCTCACTCTGGAGCTTTCTCTGAGGTTGTCACAAAGCCTCTCTCAATGATTTTGGAGCAGTCTTGGAACTCTGGGGAGGTCTCAGCTGGCTGGAAGCTGGTCCCAATTTTCAAAGGATGACCCTGGAAACCACAGGGCTGTCAGTCTCACTTCAGTTCCTGGTAAAATCCTGGAAAAGATTATAATCCTGGAAAAGATTATTCTGGGAAGTATTGAAAAAACCTCTGGTGGACAACACAGCTTCAGGAGAGGGAATTCCTGCTTGGCCACCCTGATTTCCTGCTACAACAGCACAACCCACCTGCATGATCCAGGAAAGCCAGGAGCTGGAATCCTCAGACTTCAGCAAAGTGCATCCAGGACGGGCTGGGGAGCAGCTGTGGGAAGGGACCTGGGGGCCCTGGGTGATGGGAAGTGCCCTGGAGCCAGGAGGGACATCAGGGACAGCAGCAAGGGGGGGCATTGTCCTGCTCTGCCATGGGCACAGCTCCAGGCAAACTCTCAGAGCCAGGGTGGGATTGTTGGGGTGGCCTGGGCAGGGCCAGGAGTTGATCCCTGCAGATCCCTCCACCCCCAGCAGCTGGGAAAGCATCACCAAGAAAACCACAAAGGTCCAAGGACTTCACTTCTGCTGATAAAAACTGTACAAGCATCACCCACTGCTGGAGTTCCAGGGCTCTTTCCCATTCCATAACCTCCACTGGCTGCTGCATGAGGGACACAAGGAGGCTGCTCTTCCTAAAAAAATGACTTGGTTTAAGCACTGAGCTCACAGCTCCTGCTGAGGAGGGCTTTCATTGCTGCTGGGCTGCTGCCTGTGGGTAAGAGCTTGAATTCCAGTCCCCTAAGGGAGAGGGAAAGGATCCAGCACGTGATGGAGAGGGGCAAGAGCACCCTCAGTGCTGCCTGGATGGAACAGGATGTGAGGAGACAGGGAAAGGCAGCTCAGACCAGAATTCCCGAGCATCCCTCACCCCAGGAGAGTCAGTTCGGTTAATCTCAGTGAGATGGTGGCACCGAGCTCCTACAGCTGCTGCTCTCCCTGCTCCATCCTTCCCTGTCCTGCCACCAGCAGCTTCAGCTACTCACCTGGCAGTGCTCCCAAACGCCCCAGACTAAGGACAGTGGGATTGTCTGTGCTGAAGCCTCGCTAGGAAAACAAAAAGGCTTAATGGAGCAGCTTCATTAATCGCTAACGAGCTGCTGCCTCACTCAGGGCTCTCCATCCTTTCAGACTCCAACATTCCTGTGACAGCACTCCCTGGTTTTTGTCCCGATGGAGCAGGGGAGGGGGAAGAGGCACCAGAGCCTCCTTGGCTGTGTTAATGCATCTGACAGCGTGTTGCTTTGGGGTTATTTTTGTTTTTAAAGATAATAAATCAATCCAAGCCCCAACTTTGTCCTCTCGCCACATCCACCAGCATTTCCCTGTGTGGAGGGAGATGTCCCCAGCCTGTCCCACCCTCTGGACAACACCAGGAACATCCCTGCCCCTTCTCAGGAGTCTGGTACAGACCTCAAAGGCAGGAGGACCAAGGAGAGTCAGACAAGACCAGGCTGGAAATGAGCTGGAGCTTTGGGAAAGCTGCACCCTCACAGCCACCCCTGCTCCTCTGTGACACAGGACAGGGCACGGTGGCCACAGAGGGGCCCAGGCTGGTGCCTGAGGCTCACTTAAAGAGAAACAAACTTGTTTCTGATTCGTACAAAATTGCTTTAATGACAAAACAGCTGAAAATACCTTTGGATGCATTTCTGGTGCCATCAAACATCCTCCCAGGCCCGGGAGGATGAGGGAACCTCTCAGGCACCTCCCCTCAGTGCAGCACATCCCAGGGAGGGCTCTGTCCTCGAGAAATCCCCTTCAAGACCCTTCACGAAGGACAGCTTTCCTTCCAGCCACTCCAGTGTGGGCTGGAGCTGCCTCTGTGACGTGCTCTGGCTTCGAGGCTCCTCCTTTTGGGAGCAATTCCATTGCCAGCACCCTTCCCATCCCTGGAGCCCCACGGGGGGAGCCCAGCAGCAGCAGCAGCTTCAGCAAACGGCGCTTCCAGACCGCAGCCAGCCCGGCCTGGTCCCTGAGACACTGGGAAAGGTCTGGATGGGTGCTGATCCCAACGAGGGGCTTGGAGAAAGGAGAATCCAAACCTCAGCAGCCGCTGGGCGAGGGGGTGAAGAAATACACAGCCAGGAGGATGAAGTAAACCATCACCAGCACCGTGCCTGGGAGGGACACAGAGGGTGCAGGGAGTTACTGCCTGCAGCAAGGAGGGGCACGGTGGGGTCTGGATTAGCCCCCTGTAGAGGACTTGCATGGTTCTCTCCGTTAAAAGGGAGTTGAAAACCTTTAAAAGGCAGAAATGGGAGTGATCCCCCCTGGGAGCTGCTGCAGGGGGACAGCTCCAAGGGGGTCAGCCAAGGCCCCAGGAGCACTCAGGTCACCACAGGCCCCAACAAGCAGATGAGCCCAGCGTTGGACACAGGAGCTGCCCAGCCCACATCCAGGGAATGCAGGGATCCTCCACATCCCACGGCAGCCCTGGGGGCGGTGCTCACCCTGGAAGTAGTCACATTTGCCATCCATGAAGATGTAGTTCATGAGCACCACGCTGAACATGCTGGCGTAGACGTGGAGGTCGCTGAAGACCAGCGTGAAGTTGGTCGGCTGCGAGGAAGAGATTTGGGGTTTATGGCCAACCAGGACAACCCTGACTCTGTCTGGGGACTTGTGTGTCACCCCTTAAACCCCCTGTGCCACACCTCCCCAGGGTGGGGACAGCACCAGGAGACGTCTGACCCCACCTCCCTGCACTGAGCAGAGGGGAGACGCTGGGAGGGGCAGCTGTGTCCCTTCCACGTCCCCCAGACACCGTGTCCCCATCCCTGGGGGTCCCCCAGGGCTGGCCAGGGCCTACTCACGTAGAAGATGGTGAAGAGCACCAGGATGGGGATCTGGAGCATGCAGACCTGCACGGCGATGCAGTTCCCAATCTCGATGCTGGGGAGGAGGGACAGCTTAGGGGCTGCCAAGCACCGGCTCCCTGGGGGAGAGTCCCAAACCACAGAGCCCACCCCAGTTCTGACAGCGTTTTTTGGGTGGCTGAGTCTCCTTGAGGACAGGCTGAGCCAGAATCTGAGCCACCAGTGGCTGGGCAGCCCATCATGGGCACCAAGGCACAGGAGGCACCCCAAACTCATCCTTGGAGCCACCTCACCTCAAGCTCAGATTGTTCTGCAGGGCAAACTGGATGCCGTTGACAATCTCTGGCAGCTGAGGCACCATTGCCAGCACGGTGACACCGATGAAGTACTGCAGGGAAGAGGTGACATCAGCCTGGGCCTGACCCCGTCCAAGCCCTGGCCAGCTGTGCAGGCACCTCAGCATCTTTCCCCCACTGCTTTTGGGGCTCCAACTGCAGCCAGGGCAGGTCCCCATCCCTGGAGGGCACATCTTGGTCCTTAGGGACACCCAGCTCACCTGTGAGATGGTGGAGTTGGTGAGGATGGGGCTGATGTGCTCCGTGGCCAGGTCAGCACAGGCCGACATGCAGAGGGTGGAGAGCAGCAGGATGAGCAGGGCCCGCCAGCGGGACCAGTGCACCACAGCGCTGTGGTGGTGGCCGGGCACTGGGGAGAGAGCAGAGCTGTGTGGGACACTCCAGAGCGGTGACAAGAGCCACTGCAGCCAGGACATTTGGGGACACTCACTGTGACAGTCGCTGATGTGGATGTCGTAGATGTGCGTGTGGGTTTTGAGGGTGAAGAAGAGCCCGATGAGGTAGGCAGCAGGGAGCAGGATGGACACCGTGTACACCAGGGGTCTGTGGGACACAGGGGACACTGTCAGTGCCACCAGGGTCCCCAAGGGACTTCCCCCAGGGAGAGAGGAAATGGGGCACAGGATCATCAGGGTGGAGAGGGACCCTGGGAGAGATGTGGGAACACGACCAAACCCAGGAGGGGCCGCCCCAGCGTGGGGACAGCCCTGTCCCCACCGCAGTGGACACTCACTGGACATGGCTGTAGTAGAGGGTTCCATTGTTGTCCATCTGCAGAGAGAGCACCTATCAACAGGTGATAAGGGACAGCCCCGCTGCCACCACCAGCATGAGAGCCGGGGGGGCTCAGAGCATCCCTGGCCCCAGTTTGGGGGCTCCAGGCCCCCACTCACCAGGTCAAAGTGACAGCTGTGGCAGAGGTAGCGGCCCAGCGGGTTCTGGGTGACGTTGTGGCACTCGCCACAGACCAGCTTCCCGTACACCTTGGAGAAGAGCGTTGGGGCAAAGACACCTGCAGGGACAGGACGTGGAGTGGGCACCCACCCTGCTGGGACCCCCCAAACCTGGGGACACCCCTGTCCCCAACTCACCTCCCACAGAGAGGGAGAGCAGGGCCGAGCTGACGCCCGCAGAGCGGCTGTTGAACCGCTGCTCCTGGTGCCGGATGCCCCCGATCACCATGCACAGACCCTTGGGGACGGAGAAAAAAAACCCCACCAAAAAAAAAATAAAATAAAAACCCCCCATCAGTGCTTTGCTCACAGCACCCTCCCGGCTCCCAGGGGCACCCATCTCACCGGCACAAAGAGGACACAGCCCACCAGTGTCCCTGTCAACGCCGACTTCACCACCTCGGCGTAGCAGCGGTTGCCCTCGCGCGAGCCCTTGATGAGGGCGGTGATGTAGAAGGTGAGCTCGGTGATGGAGCCGAAGGTGGCGTTCACCACCGCCCCCACGGCAAAGTTGCTCTGGGCTGAGATGCTGGAGAGGAGGAAAAGGGCGTCAGCAGGGCTGGAGCGTCCCCACACGGCCTCCAGGTGTCCCCTGTCACCCCTGACCTGGCGATGGCCATGCCGATGTAGTAGGAGAGGGGCATGATGGAGAGCAGGGCCAAGGTGAACTTGAGGGCAGAGCCGGTCAGGCGGTTGGGGCTGTCCACGTAGCCCAGCACCAGCGTCACCAGCACCAGCGGCAGCAGGTCTGGGGCGGCCAGTCAAGGACACAACAGAGGGGGGTGGATTTGGGGTCACCCCCCACCCCCCGCTCCAGCTCCCCCAAGGATACTGACGGCAAAGATGTTGATGCCGTCCACGGCGTATTTGTAGTAGTAGGGGTTGGCGGCGCGGTAGCAGCAGAGGATCACCTCTCCCTCCAGAGGCACCTCCGTCTGCAGGGGGACAAGAGGGTCACCCCCAGCCCCGAATCCCCCCTGGAGCGGGCTGCGGGAGCCTGACCCCGCCCAGAGTCACCCACCATCCTGAGGCGGCGGATGAGCAGCCGCTCCGGGGGCAGCAGCAGCACGCGGGCGGCGGCGCGGGCGCTCAGCTTGGCCACGGGGATGAGCACGATGAGGAGCCAGGCGCTGACGCACACGAGCCCGTGGGCCAGCGCCAGCACGGGGTAGCCCAGGCACAGCCAAACCGCGGCGCGGGCACGGCGCTGCGAACGGGAGGTCACCTTCAGGGACCGAGCCCAAAACGGTGACCCCAGGGGAGGGAAGGTGCCCGTGGGCGCCCTCCCCACCACGCTGGGGGCTCCAGGGTGGTGTCAGCGGGTGCAGCGTGGGGCTCACCCAGTGTCCAGTGCCCACCCAGCGGAGCCGCGTGGGACCCCTGAGCAGGGCTGAGCTCTCCCCCACGCCAGCCTCACACGCCTGATGGGATCTGGGGACCTGGGGAGAGGGGGGAACATCAGGGTGTGCATAGGGCACCCCAAGACCACCCCAGGGGAGTCCCAAGGCACCCTTACCTCCACCTTCTGGATCACTTTGCCGAAGGGCCACAGGAAATACCCGGCCAGGTCCCAGCAGAGCTGCCCTGTGGAGACACGGCCATCAGTGTCCCTCGCAGCTACAGGGACATCTCATGGAGAAGGGACCCAGGAGACCCCACCAGCCATTGATGCAGTTCTGAGCTCATCCAGCCCACCTGGGGCGTCCCAAATTTGGAACTCACCATAAGGAGCCCCCATGACAGTGATGAACATCACGGCAGCCACGAGGACATAAAGGAGCGAGAGCCACCAGCCAAAGAGCAGCAGGTAAAGGACATTCCCACACGTCAGCGTGGACCCTGCGGGAGGGAAGGCCCCAGGTGGGGCCACTGTCACCTGCAGCTGCCCAAATTCCACGCTGCCACCACCCAGGTATGTCCCCAAGGCCACCCACCTCCAGAGCCTCGGATGACGTTGAGGTCAGAGTAGAGCTCCTTGACAATTTCGGATCGGTCCTCCCAGGGCCGTGCTGTCACGTGGCTCTTCCATTTCTTGAAGCCAAACTGCAGAGAAGGTTTTTTTTTTTTGGAGATGAGCGAAGAGAAAGAAAATTAAAACCACTTACAGCCCTCCAGGAGCGCCCATGGGTGCCCCCACCCACCTTGTAGTTGTTGGAGAGCTTGTTGGCCTCCACGGCGTTCTCAGCCGTCAGCGTGGTTTTCACCACGCAGCTCTCGCACACCTCCTCCGAGTGCTGCTGCCAGCAGGACGGGGTGGACACGGCTGGGGGTGACACACGGGGTCGCAGTGGCTGTGGGACCCCCCCGGGCCCCGTGTCCCGCCCATCCCGCAGCCCGCCTACCTGTGGGGACACGGGGGCGGTGCAGGTGGCAGCCCAGCTCCCCCAGGTCGCCCTGCGCGTTGTTGACGGCGGCGCAGTGCCGGTCGCAGAGGGAGCCGCGGCGGGGGCCGTCGCTGTCACCGCGGGAATCCGGGACCTTGGGGACATCTGCGGGAGCTGTCGGGGTCACTCCGGGGCCACATCCCCACAGCCCGCCCGGGCTCAGCACCGCGGGACAGGCGGGTGCTGCTGCGCTGGGGTGTCACCTCGGTCCCCGAACCCCGCAGGGAGGGCACGGAGCTCCCAGAGCGGTACCCAGGGGATGCTCAGGAGCGGGGACCGCCCCGGTGCCCGGTACACGGCGGGGAAATCCCGCTCGGTGCCCGCTGTGCGCGTCGGGAGGGGAGCGACCGGCGGCGCCCAGGGATGGGGGATCCCCGGGGGTGCCCGCCCGGCCCCGGAGACCACGACCCCCCTTCCCCCGCTCACCGGGCGTGTCCTGCGCGCAGCAGCGGCGGCGGCGCCCGGGCTCGGCGTCCGTGGCCATGGCGAGAGCGGCAGGTGCAGCCCCGGGGGTCCCGCTCCGGCCCGGCCCGCCGGAATTTAACGGGCGGGGCCGGACATGCGCGCCCCCCGGAGCCGCCCCCGGCCCGGCGGGAGGGGCCGGGCCGCCCCCGCCGCGGGTGCGATGCTCCGGGCACCGGGGCGGGAGTTGGGGTGCGCGGGGATCGGGACGCGGGGGGACCGCGGTGCGGGGTGGAACGGGGTGCAGAGAGCGGGGTGCGCGGTGTTTTGGGGTACACAGAGAGGGGGGTGCGCGGTGTTTTGGGGTGCAGAGAGAGCGGGGTGCGCAGTGTTTTGGGGTGCAGAGAGAGCGGGGTGCGCAGTGTTTTGGGGTGCAGAGAGTGGGGTGCGCAGTGTTTTGGGGTACACAGGTGAGAGCGTGGAGATATCGGGGGATCAAGGGGCACAGGGATATGGGGTGTGTGGTATATCGGGGTGCCCGGGAATTGGGGTGCACGGTGTAAGGGGCATGCACAGGGACAGGAATGGACAAGATCTGGGGTGTGCCGTGTATCAGGGTGCACGGGGACGTGGGGTGCATTTAGGGCCCGCAGGAACAGGGGTGTGCAATGTATTGGGGTGCAGGGGCAGCAGGGGGTGTGGGGTGTTGGGGTGCAGAACTGAGCAGGAATGGGGTGCACGATGAACTGGGGGGCACAGGGGGCACCAGGACTCTGGGGCTTGTCCTGGGAGAGGGGTGCAGAGTGCATTGGGAGGTATTGGGGTGCACAGGGGCGACTGGGGTGTGGGATATATTGGGGTGCAGAGAGTGGGGTTTGGGATGTATTGGGGTGTACAGGGAGCAGAGTGGGCCCGGTGTTGGGGTGCATAAACTGGGATGTGTGAGTTATTGGGGTACACAGGGATTGGGGTGCGTGATCTATTGGGGTGTGTGATGCTTTGGGGTACACAGGGATTGGGGTGTGAGCTATTGAGGTGTGTGATCTATTGGGGTGTGAGTTATTGGGGTGTGTGATGCTTTGGGGTACACAGGGATTGGGGTGAGTTATTGGGGTACACAGGCATTGGGGTGTGTGAGCTATTGAGGTGTGTGATCTATTGGGGTGTGTGATGCTTTGGGGTACACAGGGATTGGGGTGTGTGAGTTATTGGGGTACACAGGGATTGGGGTGTGTGAGCTCTTGGGGTGCCCCAGGATCCATCGGGGGCTGTGCAGGATCCTGGAAGCACAGAGGGATGGGGGGTTCTGGGGAGCCCAAAACCTGCAGGGCCCTGGGGCTGCAGAGCCAGGGGCACCCAAGGGTGCTGTGTGGGATGGGCTCTTCCTGAGGATCCCCTCCTTGGTGAGAGATTCCTGCACTTCAGGTGTTTCCAACATGGGACTAACAGAGCTCTGGGGGGAGTTTTGGGGTAAAACCCAGCTAAATCTGGGTTCTTGAGCATTCCTCTTTGGTACATGGGTGGATGTGGTGATGCTGAACCCAAGAAAAACCCCAAAAAGTGTTTGATAAAACAAACTCATTTAATGCAAGAACCAAATGAGCCATTTTGTAACCAGTTCCTTGCAAAAACCCAGGTCCCCCCCAGGGAAGAGAAACAGAGTCACCAAAATCAGTCAATTCCTATCAAAAAACAGCAAAGTTTCAAAAATTCATCTTTCCTTCCCCTCAGTAAAAAATACAGTACAATGATTTCATGTGTTTATGGTTCTGTGTACACCACTAAAATACTCATTTACCAGAATTTACAACAAATTCTCCCCCTGCCCCTTAGGGAAATTTGACAAATATTGATTGATTTGAAGCAAATCCCAGTGCTTTTACCAAAAAAAAGGTAAAATCCTAAAAACCTGTGGGTGTGTTTGCCACAAAGCTGCATAAAGCTCCCAAATTAGGTGGTGATCAGTGAAAAAAAACTGAAGAAAAATTAAATTCAAAAGCAAAGGCAGGTGAGAGTTGGTGGCAGTGAAAGGAACCCGGGGAGTTCAGAGCTCCCAAGGCTCCCTGAGGGGAGGCAACGATTGTTTTGTACAAAACAACGAAAATAAAAATTGAAAATATAAAGTAAAATTCTTATTTGCTGAACTCAGAGAGACAAACGTGGTTTTGTCCTTCCTTTTCAGCTGCAGGAACGTCTTGAGGGCTCAGAAATCACAATTACCCCGAGAATCAAGGATAAAATTAATCAATTTTTTATCATGCAGAATAAAACGAAACAAAACAATCTGAGCTTCCAGACTTGGAATTGCTTGGATCCTGAAGTTGTTTTTTTTTGTCCTTCCAAGAGCTCCCAGCTGTGCACAGCTGCACCCTGGAAGGAGGCTGGCCTTGGTTTAGCTGAGTTTAGCTTGGTTTAGCTTGGTTTGGCTGAGGTGAGGAGCAGCAGGGAGAATTCCTGCCTGGAGCTCATCCACAGGAGCATTTCCACACTGAAATACCTTGGCCAAATCCACGTGGGAATTACAGGCACCTCCTCCCTCTGAAATTCTCCTGGTTTGTACAAATCCATGCTGGAGTCAGGGTTTATCCTCTGGAGCTGTGTCCCTTTATTCCCCAAAGATCCACAGGACGTTGACTCCTGATAAACCCAGATTTACACGCCTGCAAACCCCAAAGGGATCAGAATTAGCTGTTTTAATTAAAAAGCTGCTGTTAATTCGATTTTAACACCCCCACTGTGGTGGTTTTGGTCTTGTTCCCATGGGATACCTACCCCAACATCCCAGATTCCTTTGTCTTTATGATGTACAGGAACATCAGCAAGGTGTGGAACATGTTGTTCCTGCCCTGGAGCCACACAAAGAGACAGGGATTTAGAAACCAAAACAATTTAAAAATTTCAGATTTTTCCTAGTCTGAAACTTCCCCTCAGAATTTGCACCAGCCTTAAGGGGTGACATCAGTGACATCAGCCACCAGGGATTGTGATTTGGGGCTTTACAAGAAATTGGCAGAAAATTCATAAGAGGAAGCTCCTGCTTAGGAACTCCTAAAGAGATCCCACGGGTAACATCCAGCAGCAGAGTAAGCACCACGTGCTGGGCAAAGTGCAAGCTGGACCAGCCTCTGTGTAAATGGATAAAAAATATGTCTAGGATTTAAAAAAAAAACCCTAAATGAGCCCTGGAGATGATTCCTGAGAGCTGGAGAAGAAAGCCCTGTACCTTGGGCAGGCTGTAGACGTTGCACTCGTAGATCAGCTCGTAGTGGGGTGGGTTGATGCCGCTCTGGTAGATGCAGAACACGTTTTCATTTGAAGTGTCTGAATGAAAGATGAATTAAAAAATGGATTTCAGAGTGCTGATTGATTTCAGAGTGCTGATTGATTTCAGAGTGCTGATTTCAGAGCAAAGAGCAGCTCCTGGCCAGCACAGTACCTGGTTTATCCGGGCTCTGGATGAAGTGCTGGGAAGTGAAGGTTTTGCCGTCGGGGTATTTGGGGTGAGGGGGGAGCCTGGAGTCCAGGTAAGTGCAGAACACGTGCATCAGGATCTGGGCAAACACAACCAAACCTCACTGGGATGGCCCCAAAACACAGCAGCTTCCTCCCCACCAGCTAATCCCAGGCTTAGGAGCAGCTTCATGCCTAAATCACCCAGCTCAGGTTTGGCTGAGAGAACAAAAAGCAGCTCTGCCCACCCCAAACCCAGCAAGGGAACTTCTCCTTCCCCTCATGAAAATCACTGGGAAAGTCTGGGCTGCCCACAGTCTCAGGAATGCCAAAAGTGTGAAATCAAGTCTTAGGATGAGCATCCATAAAACCAGGGGGCAGCCTGAGGGTTGTTTTAACACCTTCTGGAGAGTTCTCAGTATTTCCTGTGGTGCTTTCTGTGCTTTTATACCCAACAGGAGCTGTTTGATAGGGAAAGCAGAAGATTTGCTGGAAAAAAAATATCACACATCTTAAAAAATCTGGGAGATGCACCTTGGAGCTCACAGCGTTGTATTACCCACAATTAACAAAAATGTGAAATTGTCTGTTTGTTGGGTTTTTTTTACTAATAGCCTTAAATTAACATCACACCTTCTTTAATTAAAACCAGCATTTTTGAGCTGTTCCTGTTTATCAGGACACTCAGAGCTGCTCTATAGCTGGATAATTCCAAATATTAACCATGTTCCCAAGCAGAAAATCAAATCCTATTTCAAGGTTGATTTCCTGCTTCCAGCAAAGGAATCTCTTGAATTGTCCAGCAGAAAAGCTGCAAAACTCCATTTTTTGTGATTTTCTCATGTTCCTTACAGATTTCCTTGGCTGTTCCCTCCAAACCTTATCCCAAAATGCAGCTGGGATCAGGGAACTCACCGAGGAGTCAGTGGGAAGGTCGGTGTCCCATTTCCTGCCCTTGAAATCCCCTCCTCCGTTCCATCTGAAGGAGCTCATGCATCCTCCCTGGGAAAGTTCTGGAATAACAACAACAGTGATTCACTGCCTGCAAGTGTGTCTAAACAAAGCGGGGGTTGTGCTGTAGAAAATGGGGGAAAAAAAAAAATTCAGGAGGTTGATAGGGAAAATAATGATAAAAGGAGTAAAGGTACAGGCTGGTTTTTGTTTTCTGGGACAAATGGGATGGAAATGTTTGGAAATGAGAAGAGCACGAACCTCTGATCCTCTCCACCAGATATTCCTGGTTTGGGGTGAGATCCAGGTACTGCACCAGGGCGTTGAGGGTGGGGATGAGCGGAGCTTTCACCAGGGCTGCCTGCTTGAGGCTGCTGATGCTGGCTTCTGCAAGGCAGGACACTCAGCAGGGCTGGGGACACGGGGCACCTCCCAGCACCCCAGTCCTGCAAAGCAGCACAAACCTCCTCCACACCAGCTAAAGAACCAACAGGGCCTTTAGAGAAGGGGGAGAAACAAAGTGAAAACAAAAGCGGCCTCCAGTGGGGATTTTTAGCACTTTGCAGCAGTAGCTTTTGAGGAAACTCTCTGAGAACAACCCCAAAAAAGGCATTTAATTAAAATCCAGCACAGCAAATCCACTTCCCTGTTAATTTAAAACAGCAGGAGAAGCAGCTGCTACAGAATGCTAACCTGACATGAAAAGCAGAACCCCAGTTCATCCAGAATTTAAATTTGACAGAATTTTAGAAACCCCAGTTCTCTGAAGAAGTGGGTGATTTGAAGGAAGAAGCTGGAGAAGTGAGACTTTAGGGAGACACTGAGAATTGACAGCACATCTGTCTTTGAAATGTTTTCTGATCGATTAATAATCAATTATTATTAATGATAATTTGAGCTGTAAAATTAAATTTATGGGGGGGAAAAAAGGAGGCGTTTAAGGATTTTACCCAAGTGTCCAAGCATACATAGAAGTATTATGGAAAACCTTCCCAGCTTAATGAAATGCAGGAAGAGAAACAAAGACAACACCAAAACAGAGCAGAAATGGAAGAAAAAATATTCCCCAGAGCTCATTTATCCAACAGGCATTGCAAGGGAATCCCCAGGCTGCTGATCCTACCCCCAATCTGCAGCTCTGGACAGCCCATCCTCCTCAGCTGAGTGCTCACAGATTCCATCTCCTCCACGAGGGGCACCAGAATGGTGTCATTGATCCACTGGGAAGGGAAAAGGGGAGAGGTCAAGCTCCGAGCAGCAGGAATGTTTAATAAACCTCTTAATTTAATAAACCCCTACAATCATCCCCACCACGAGCACAGAGCAGTTTAACAGAAACACTGAAGCCAATCAAGGAGGGGAATGATTTAATTTCATTATCAAGCCAGGTAGAATTGAAGTGAGAGCTTCTGAAAAGGCAGCAAATTCAGTGGATAGGAGTTGGGAAAAGCCATCTGGATCAGGTAAAGCTTTTTTGTGAGAAATTTGTGGGATTTGTGTGTGACAGGCACTGAACCCTTCCCATCCCAGGCACGGAGGAATTTTCCCCTCCACCTGCAATTCCTCAGAGAGGGACTCACATTCCTGAATTTTGCTGTCCAGGAATCCATGTGATCCAGGAGCTGCCTGTTCATTGTCACCCGTGCCCAAACCTGTGGAAAGGTTTATTCAATCCATATGGGAACCCCACAGAACCCAGAGTTTTTAGGGTCTCTGACAATTCCTGCTGCTTGCAAAAGAAAGGAGTTGGCTGAACGCTGGAGGATTTTTTTCCCTCACATTGCTGACCCAGCTCAAATCCAAACCTTTGCACAAAGGCACATTTTAAAATTACATTTCTCCCTCTTGATAATTTTTTTTTTTTTTTTGGTGGAATTTACCTCTTCTGCAGCATGTTTGGAGCTCAGATCAGCTTCATCCTTGTGTGCAGAAGGAGCCTGGGACCTGCAGGCCAGCTGGTACTGGAACTTCCTCAGGATCTGTGCGTGGTCTGCCATAGAGCGGCTGTAGTTCCAAAACGTCGGGCTGCTGGAGGGAGAGCTGGAATCTGAGCTCCCTGAAAAGATTCATTCATTAAAAAGTTCAATTATTGCCAAGTAATTCTGGAACAAACAGGTCAGTGAGAGTGAATGCATTGGATTCACTCTGCAGAATCACCCTTATCCTGATTGTCCCAATCCAGCACAAAAATTTACTGGGTGTAGTTCATCCCCTTTTATCCTTATCTTAGTTGTTCCAATCCAGGAGAAAAATTTACTGGATTCAGCCCCTTTATCTGAAATCACTTGGACAAAACCCCCCTCTTATCAAGGTGATCTTATCTCAGTCCATTACAGCCAAGAGCTGCTACAGAGATAAGCCATCAGCACTGCCATGCTTAGATCCTGGTCCAATAATTGGAATAATTGGAGGAAAACTGCCTGAAGAGAAACAACGGGGCTTCACCTCATGCTCTGTTCCTCACTAAGAGCAGATCCTCTGCCAGGCTCACAGGTGAGCCATAAATGACATTTTTGCTGGTACTTCTCGCATCATAAAAGCTTTTTTTGGATAAAATCAACACTTCTTTTCCCATGAAATGCCCCAATTTACCTAGCTGAACTCGGTGCTGTTTCTCCTCCTCGTTCCTCAGGAAGGTGTCCAGGGATTTGACATCTGTGATGCAGTCCTCTTTGTAGGTGGAATTGTTGTAGAGGATGGGGGAGAATCTGTAGTGAGGCCTTATCCCAGCCCCGTCCACAGGCTGGGAGTAGGGAGATCCATTGGGAGAGTGGCTGAAGCTGGAAACCTCGGCACAAAACAACACAAAGTTTAAATATTGTTTAACAAAGCTCAAGCCGTGCCCTGAAGACGTGCCCTGCTGATTACCTTGCTGTAGCTGCTGCTGGGTGAGTAGGTGACAGAGGCGCTGTGAGAGGGGCTGGCCCCGGCCAGAGCCTGCAGCTGGGGGCTGTAGCCGCCGAGGCAGCTCGCAGAGAACTTGGGGCTGGCGCTGGGCGAGCGGGAGGGGCTGTAGCTGAGCACGCACTGGCCCTGGATGGGCGGGGACGGCGTCAGCGACAGCACCCGCTTGGCCGCCGCCTCCCGGGGAGGGCTGATCTGCACGGCTGCCGGCGAAACAGAGTTAAACACCGCGAATTGATCTTCTTTGTAAACACACACGGGGTATTTAAGGCGGTTTGGAAAGGGAAAGGGGAAAGGGGAAAGGGGAAAAGGGAAAAGGTAAAAAGGGAAAAGTAAAAGGTAAAAGGAAAAGGGAAAAGTAAAAGGGAAAGACAAAACCTGGTCGCTACAGAAGAGCTGTGAGCCCAAGTGGGAATAAATCCTACAGGAGGGCTTCTCTAATGTTCCATCAGCTCCCTCACCCACTGTGCTCATCTTTCCCAGATTAATTTATGTCTCAATTATCTAAAACACAATCAGCTCCAGCTCAAATGGCCACAGACTAAACCACAGCATGAGAAAGAACACGGAGCCCAACTCCTGGCCCTGCACTGGACAACCCCAAACTCCCAGCTCTTGTCAGAGGAGATAATCCAGAATAAATAACCCAGAACCAGAAAAACAACAAAAAAACCATGAAAAGGATTAAAAAGAGGGTTTATTGCCCACCTGCCTTGCGCAGCCAGCCCATGACCTGCTGGCTGGGACTCGTGACCAAGCTGCTTGGGGCTGCTGTGGAGGTGAAGTACCTCCAGAAATCAAACAGGGCATTGAGGCTGAACAGAGCTGCCAGGGCAAATTCTGCAAGGAGCACACGAGTTTCTGTCATGATTTGAGCAAAAATTACATGATTTGCAAAACCAGACTATGTCTATTAAAAAAAGGTCATTATTAGTGCTGCAAGTTTGAGGAAGAATCTAAGATTTCTTTATTTTCTTAGGCAAGGACCATCAGAGATAATTTTACTCACTGCTGAAATTAATTTATACATTTTAAAATTGGGCTTGTTTTTTTTCCAAAAAGGAAATCTCATGATTCTTGCTTCTTTCCAACCTCTTTAAAAGAGTCTCCTCCTCTGAAACCAGCTTGAATTGTTGTAAAATAACACCCACACCCAGAGCACAACCCAGCAGGAAAATAAATAAGGTTCCCTAAAGCCTTAATCCACACATTAAGAAAGATTTAATGAATTAAATAAGTCCTTCCCACCCTTTTACCACAGAGAAAAAGCTGTTAATACTCCTCATCTGCCACTAAAAAGATGGAATTCCAGCAATTTTCAAGGGAGATCACAGAAAGCAAAACAAAGTTTTGGTTTAAAACTCAAACAGAAAAAAAAAACCCTGCCTTAAAAACGACTTCCCAGCAATAAAAACGAGTGAAGAAACAATCCTGAAATTAGATTTAAATGCTGCAACGACTCACCAATGTACCAGAGTGGAAAGCAGCTGATGTTGTAATATGTGCTTAGGAGTTTTCCAGTCCTGAAAAGCGAAACAAGAAGGGAGAGAACTTAGGAGAAATTCAACTCTGGGGGATATTTAGGGCTCCACACAGCAGAGTCTTTGCTGGTTTGAATCAGAGGGAACAATGAACTCACATTTCAGTGTAGATCATGCCTGCTACGGATATGTTGAGGAGTCCCCAGGCCAGCACCACCTTCCTGGTCTCAGCCTGTTTCCTCATCTTCACAGCCAGGTCGATGAGGGAAGTGTCTGGGCTCTTGTTCGGCGTCATTGTCTGTGAGAACACAGGGAAAAGGCAAAATTTTTTACTTTTTTATTTTTGCGAATTTTTACTCAGCAGGGGAAGATCCTCGGCCAGGTTACTGAGGAGGAGTGTCCATCTTCTCCCTCGTTTCTGAATAATAATATCCTTCAAAAGGAGGAGGGAAAGCTCCTGCCTCCTCCAGGCAAGACCAATGTTTTCGCCCCAAATACTCACTTAATTTAGTAGATAACAGCGTGTTTTCTGTCATATGAAACGCACAGATTTTATTTTCCCCTTAATACCTCATGTGAAGAAAATAATTGATACATGCAGGCAGCCCTCACATCTCCCCCCAGACCTCAATCCTTTCCCCAAACTTCACCTTACCTCCACCCCAAAGTTCTTCTCAGCCTCACCACAAACCTCTTCCATCCTCACCACAAACCTCTCTGATGCCCTCCTCCCCAAATTTAATCTCTCCCGCTTCTCAAACTTCCCCTCTTTCCCCGCCCCAAACCTCTGCTCCTCCCAATCCGCAAACCTCCCTTCTCCCCCCCCTCACATTTCATCTCTCCAGATCTCACCGTCCTCCTCCTCAAACCTCTCTGATCACCCCTCCCCACAACCTCCCCTCTCCTCCTTCTCAAACCTCTCCGGTTCCTCTCCCCGAATCTCCCTTCTCCCCTCACAACCTACCCTCCCCAAATTCCACCGCTCCTCCCCCCCAAACTTCACCGTCCTCCTCCCAAACCTCATCTCTCCCCCCTCCCCAGATTTCCCCTCACCTCTGCCCAGATCTCTGCCGCTTCCCCCTCAGACCGGGCGGGTTTTTTCCCCTTTTCCCGCCGGGGCCCCCGGCTCCCCTCACGCCGCCGCGGCCTCGCGCGTTCTGCGCCTGCGCGGGCGCTCGCGCCGCGTCACGGCCGCGCCGGGGGCGGGGCAAGAGGGGGCGCGCGCTCGCGGGGGGGTTTTGGCGGGAAGGGCGTGAGGGGGACCGCCATGTTGGGGGGGGCGGAGGAGCCCTCACGGGGACGCATTTCGCTCTGTTGTTTTGGTTTTTATTTTTATTTGTCTTTATAGTTAAATTGTTTCATTATTATTGTTATAAATATGTATCGTATCATATCATACTGTGAAAAACACGGTTCACTGTTATGTAAAAGTTATAAGTTTAATAAAAATAAAATAAAATAGACGATTAGGAGACAAAGAAACAAAGCTTTTTGGCCGAGGTGCTGATACCAACAATATCAGCACCCTGTTTCTCTTCAGATCCTTTGTTTTAAGGACTTCTGTATTACAATATTTAAATAAACTTATGCATGATTCAAATATTCATTTTGGTTTCAAGACCCCCTTTAAATATACAGTTTATCTATGGGACTCCATGCAGTCTGGGGGGACGTTGTAAATCTGTCTTCCAAAGATTCGGACTC
>VZUI01053795.1:0-21617 GCA_013401135.1 Cettia cetti
GCAGAGGTGCCTCAGCTGGGCAGGGCAGAGGGGCAGGATCCCCTCCCTGACCTGCTGCCCACTCTCTTCCCTCTGCTCCCTGGGTTTTTCTCTTTATTCCATTTAAAAAATCTTCCTCATCTGGATGATCAGTAAAAGGCACAATTTAAAAAAAAATTCCACACACAACCAACCTGTGTTACCTACTTTTCTTTGAAATTTTAAAACTCCTGCCAAGCAACTTAACTTCAAGATACATGATTGAAACAGGCAGGATATTTAAGTTCCCCTATTTTTTTTTTTTTTCAGATATAAAGCTGTAAAAATATTAGCCATGTGTATTCATTACTATGGTCATCAAAATTGGAATGAGAAAAATAGCAGTTTTCCAAGAAGCTGCAGTCTATTTAAGGTAAAAAATTGATTACATACTTTAGTAGACCATATTTTGCTGTCTGTGCTGACTGTGCCTTCTGGGAGATCCAGTTTCCATTTTAAGAGCTGTCTAACAAACAGCTTAAAGAGTATCACTGTGTACCAACAGATACTCAAAGCAAACCAGTAAGAGATTCCCACCAGACTGAGGAAAAAAAGAAACTATACAATGCTGAATAGGATTGTGAGATATAAACCCTATGTCTCTGGGATGTAAATTAAAGACAGATACAACAAGCCAAAGATTAGACAATTCTGGGGTCAGGAGCTGATCTCTGTGGTTTTTAGCTACTCCTGGTAACAAATATTTACTGTGGGGCATAGGACAATTAATCATAATTTCTCATGTGAGAGCAGATGAAAGTAAGATAGTGTTTAAGAAAATGGAAATGTTCAAACCATAAAAAGGGTCTTGTTAATACTTCACTTTGTCTAAATAGCTTCTGGAGTCTTACACATTGCTATCACATCACTTTCCAGCACTGGCAATAACTTTATTGTCTCCTAAAATGTATTTTCCAGTACAATTAGCCTTGATTTTAGTGTTAAGATACCTCTTTTAGAAATTAAGGCTCTGTCTTGTGGTGGTCAAAACTGTGTACTTGCACCCACGATGGGTAACTCACTACTTGTCATATGAATATTTCCTCCTAAAAACTTACTGGGAGAGTTTAATCACTGCTGGCTAGTCAAGAGTGCAAACTTACTCTGAATCATGTGCTTTTTAAAAATGTGTGAAGTGAATGTTGATATTGTTAGAAAATTTTTCTGCATTTAATTCATATCCTTGGTTCTGTGTGATGAAAAAATTCATTAAGGGCAGATTAAAAGAAAATTTAAAAGTAAGTCTTAAATAAGAATTTTCTCAGATCATTGGAACCTTGTTGGTTTATAATCTCAAGATGTGAAATGGAAACAGTAGTGAATAGTGCCTTGCAAGACTGCCTGTCTTCATTGCCACTTGTTCTGCCACATTCCCTAACAAACTCTGAAATCTCTACACAGTTGTTCACACAGTAGATTAAGCACTAAACCACGCAGACCTCCCATTTAGGAGAGTAAATAAGTGTTCAAACCCATTCCTGCTGATACCCCCAAGCAGATTACTTCCTCCCTTCCTGCTCTCCCTCCTTGGATTGCTGGGTGGGTCTGGCAGAACTGTTGCTTAGACAAGAAAAGGCACAGGGAGAAAGAACATAAAATATGGAACAGTGAGGGTGTTTGCAAGGTAACCTGATTTCAAATAAATAGCAACAAGCCACTGTGATCATTGTCATGTTTCTGTCTGAGCAATTCCTGTCACCAAAAACACAGTGATGAGAAAGAAAAAAAAAAAAAAAAATCCAAGCAGGGCAGGGTAAAGAAAAGAATATTGAGTGCAGAGCAAGATCTCTCCATCCCCATGACTAAATCTTTACAGAGAGACAGACACTGGTAAAATCCTTGGAGGAGAGAAAAATGCTTTAATAGCTTTTTCCCCTCAGATTACTTGCTCTGCTCTTCCCTGCTGGGTATTTTTTAGAAAGAAGTACATTTGTAAAGGACGACTTGTCCTCTGCCCGAGAGGTTATCACAAAATCTATATTGGACACTACACCTCAAGCTTCCAGATATTTACTGTTTTTTACTCTTTCTTATCTTTTTAAGCAAATGACATTTTTCCCTATGTTCTGCACACGTTTTCTTTTTTGAGTGCAGCAAATTGGGGTTTTTTGCTGGTAGTGGTGGTAGTACTTGAATATACAAAAAATCCTTTCAATCCTGACTCTTGGACCAGTCAAAGAGAGTAAATTAATCCTGGTTTCACTCTAAAAGTAGCACATCCTCAGAAGAGATCCTTTTGGATTGTCATACATATTTCAATTATCATTTCAGAACCTCCCTGCATCCCTTGGAAATTAATAAGGCAGAGGAGTACATGCTACACCTGAGTGGCTGACAGCCATGGCAACACTCTGAATTGCCACCTGAGAGCAGAACAGGGGATTGATTGGCACTTACTCGTGAACCAGCCAGACTCTCCCATGATTACTTTATCTAAATATCATTTTCCTTTTTCACAGTGCATCACCCCCCTGAAATTTTCAATGTATTCACTTTTAAAAGGTAACTTGTCATACCCACTCCTGTATCTTGCAGTTTGTCCACACTTGCACATCTATCATGAGTTTAATTGTAACAGATAACTCCATGCATGGGAAAATTTTTAGATTAATCTATAAGATATATTGCTATACAAGCTCATGTGCAGAGAACTCAGCATGATGAGACACACAACAGCCTTTCCCTATTCTCTGTGCTCCTCCTCTCATGCTTATCTTGATGCTAAGATCAAGCACTCTGTTGTGAGTCCCTGAGAGAACTTTTTTTTTTTTTTTTAGCAGATGTAGAAGTAAACAGTTATGTGAATACAGAAAAATAGGTTTTGGGTACTACTTGGTTTTGTTGATCACATTGTAACATCTGAAATTTAGTAACATAAAGTAAATGCAAAATATGCAGTAGAATTCATCAGATTAGGCTGGAGATAGAAATTTCCAAGTAATTTTACTGGATTTGTGCTTTTGCTGGTGTTTCTAGCAGCTTTGCTTACTGATGCCCACAATAAAAGCACATGAGAACTCCTTGTCTGTAAAGAATCTGAGCCCCCAGATTTCAATTTCTCACCACTCTTTAGCTTGGTTCTTCCAATATCTCCCCTTCTCACCACTGGATGGAAACATGGGTTATTTTTCTCTCTTGAAAAGCAGTTTATTACTTTCTGTAACTACTTGAGTAGAAGAAATGTGTGTGTATATCTATATGAAAGCAAGCATACTGCAGGATATAAATTCTTATTTCTGGATCTAGATACTAGAGCTGCTTGATATGGGCAGAAACATTCTGACAGGGATTTCCAAAATCCTGCTCTAAAGCTTTGTCACATAAAGAGTGTAAGATTTTTAATACCCATTTATACCTCCTGCGAACTGACCATCAAATAATCCAAATGTATATTGACTGTTTTCTGGTATCAGATGACTGTGGGGATCACAGCCTCTATGAAGTCAAAACACCCAGCAATTCTGCCAGCTGGGCAAGTGGAAAGGGAAGTTAAAAATTTCTCTCTCACTCACTCATTTGGATGGATCAACACAAACCACCCTCCACATGTAAGACTTGGATGGAGCTCTGCCATTTGCAGCAGGATTTTTTGGGTTTTTTTGTCATTGCTTGTTATTTTGAAAAGCCTGAAAGTCAGGAGTTTTTATACTGCCCTTCTAGAGCTGTTGTGTCTGTGTGCTGAACACTGAATTTGGAAGCTGGTGGACAACCAAGGTGTTTCAACACCTCCAAAAAAAAAAATACCACAGTCTGAGAGAGTCTCAGTAATCAAGACAGACAATTCTCATCTCAGGTGTGGAGATCTTGACAGAGATATCTCTGGGATAAGCAGCAATATAATAAGTAATAATTATAATTATAATAATGATAACGGATTTAAAAATTGTGGACACCAACGTTAACCCAAAGGCTGATTCTAGTTATCTGTGGAAACACTTGCAAAAACTATGTGTTTGTGCCAAGAATGTACTGATAATTAATATTTTAAAACGAAGCCAGTCCACATTTTTAATAGGAAAATTGTCAAATGCACAAAGAAGGAAGCAGAATCTGCATCAGGGGTTAGGTGCTGTGGCTTTAACACAGTGGCCTGACAAGGACAAGTCCTTGTTTGCAAACTCTGAAATGAAGAAGCACTTACTAGGAAGTTGTGCCTATTATCCTACATATTAAAATAATTTAAATGTAAAAATGAATAGATGAAACAACCCCCAGTCATCTGCGTCAACAACAGCTCTGAAAAAATACATGATAAATACGAGTTTATAACTTCCTTCCTGTTGTCTTTGGCCAGGTCAACCACTCATTCACAACCACAGAACCTTGCTTTCTGTTAGACTGAAGTCTTCTAGGTTTTCTACTTCAGACACTATTTAAATGAAGGAAAACATCTTAATCATCTATGCCAATAAAGAGAGTGAAAATACGTTTTGTTAATTCATGGTGAAAACATAAACTGGAGCTCCTGTGTATCATAGCTGAGCAAACTGAGTTATACTGTAATAGAAGATTAGCTACTCATGGAAAAACAGAATGGGCTGAAAATTGTCAATTGCAATTGAACTTCAATAAGAATTTGGACTCCCAGAGGAAAAACCTTAATGTTTTCAAGATGGCATAAGCATTTCCAATTTGTATCCTGAAAGAAGATTTCATTTTTAAATGTGATTGCTGTGGTTTCCTTAGCAAAGTGAAAAACACTCCAAAACCACTGAATGTATTATTACAGGAAACAAAGACCAACATTTTCAGTTTGGAGGGAGAACTTTTTTTCTCCATTTTGGTCAGCAAAACAATTATTCACAAAGCCAACATTATGAATCAGTGGTGAAAGATTGGAGATACCACTGCGTTTATATTTACTGGAAGTGCCACATGATACAAAATGACTGGCACAGGTAATTACAGGAAAAGGAAACAATGATCTTGTGGGTCAAACAGTGGAATGAAACCTCAGAGTTACCTTGTCTTTCACTCAGACTGCTCTTTAAGGGTTGCTACCTGTGATGCTCATTTTGTGAACTCCAGACATTATAGAGAAAACTGATGAGAATGTGAATCCCCTTAAATAAATGTTAGTTCTGTTGGCTGAACTTTAAAAACCCTCCTTAAAGGAGAGGAATACTGTGACAATATCAGCAAGCAGGGTGCCCTTCCTCAGTTTCCTATTCCAGCAGATGGAATCACCTGGCTGCATTTCAGGGGGTTGTTATGTAAATATTTCCAGATGCATCCAGAAAGCTTGCAAGGAGACTTTTACAAAGATGAACACTGATGAGGCCTGCAAGGAAATTAATCATTCTATTCCAGGAGCAGGTTTTGAATAGTGTGCAATAAATAATGCCTAACTCTGCTGCGATTACATGGCAAATGGGTTTGGAGAAACAACTCTGAGATAATTAAGAAGGAAAAGAAGCCCAGTTACATGCAGGTTTGGGCTCAGACAGGTATTGTCCCAGTCTGCCCACAAGAAATCCACAGAATGGTCTGAAGGGCAGTCTGAGAAGCGTTTCTCGATGGAGCTGAAAAATCACTGCTCAGATGGAATGGGACAAAGTATTGGGTAGAGAGAAGCTCTCAGCAGAATCAACAGCAGTTTAGAGCAGAGGTTTGTAAAATCAGTGAAAAGAAATCCAGTACTTGTACACTGAGTTTCCACCAATTTACAGTTAGAGACTTTTCTTGTGTGAGTATGTCTGTACTTCCTTTTGAACCTAAGTAAAACCTAAGGCAATGAAACATGACAAAAGACCATTTTTTAGCAGAACACTGTATTAAGAAGTACTTCTATTTGCTTTAAAGTGAGACCATCTTGTCCAAGGGCATGGGGAACTAGACTCGTGTCCACAGTACAATGATTGAATCCACTCTCATATTTTATCACACACACCTGTCTCTATTTTCAAGTCTTTTATGTTCTGCCAAAACTTTTAATCAACTTCCATTCAGGAAGAATTTTAATCAACTTCCATTCAGGAAGTAAGTTTGATCTTTCTTTTTTTTTTCTTTTTTCTTTTTTTTAATCACCAAATGGACAAAAAAAAGTTTCAATATACCTGAGCAACAGGTACACATGCTCACATATTTAAGAGAAATGGAAGACAAAAAATATCTGGTTGTACCTGTATGCACTTTATACAACTGCTCTCTTCTATTTTATATTCAAAAGAATTCTACATTGCTACTGAGATCATTGCATGATAAGCAAAATAATAAATGCAAGGAGCTGCTGAAGAGTCACCTGTTACTGGATGAGGAGATGCTCTGCTGAGTGAAAAAACAGCCACTGTTGCCTTGTGGCATAATGAAAAATACCCACTTGTAAGACAGAAACCAGCATGGAATCATTTATTACATCACAAGCCAAAGATAAGCTAAGTAAAGGCCATTCAGACAACATTGTTTCCTTCCTCTGCAGTGCTTGCCTAACTCAGAAAAATTAACATTCCTTTAGCATTTTTTTAGAAACTTTACAGCTGACCAGGAAAGAAGCATCACTTTTATATATAACTTTACCAAAAGTTATAAAAGTGGAAGAACACTGGCAAGCAGAAAACACTTTCTTCCAGGGATAGAACAAGTTAAATTTTTTCCTCAGTTACTAAATTTGGTTATTTTGGCAAGCCTTAACTTTAGACTAATATGCAAAAACCATTAAAATAACCTCTAAAATTTACAATTATTGCATGGCTCACTGGGAATGAAGCACTCAACTGAGAACATATTTCTGAAGGGAAGCAAATTGAAGTGGAGAGCAGGAACAGCCCAATGCTCAATGATTTTTAACATGCTTCAAGATGGCATCATCTAACTAATTAAACTGATTACATTTGAGAACTTCAGAAGCCTAGAGATAAATTGCTAATCTTGAGTAGTCTTAAAAACCTTGATTATTAATCTGCTAATTGTATGAAGGCATTTGCTATTAACTTCAGCAGTTCAGGAAGAGAAAATAAAACAACCATTGTCTACGGCTCAAAGCCTTTTAAAATAATAATGTGAATTTTTAGACTCTGACTCCCACTGCAGCCACAGATAGGAAGTAATTGCATTTGTTATCAGAAAGAAAATTTAAAGTTAAAAGAAGAATAGTTAAAACAATTCTCAGACATCCAAATACCGGGTTTTTTTTTTTTTAGTTTCCATTCCAGTATTATTGGAAACATCATTCATCATGAGACCTGTGTAGGTATCTATCCCCAGTGTGGCCAAACTCCTCCTTACTGTAAGAGAGAGCATTTTATGCTTTGTTTTTAAAGTTTTATGTTATTAACCCTATTTAGGACAAAGACAGAAGAAGCACCATTACCACTAAGATAGAGGACAATAGAAGTGACATATGAGCATAAGCAGGGGGAAGAGGAAGAGTAGTAAGAGGAAAGTACCAAGAAGAAGGCAGTAGGAATAACTGATGGTTGTGGGTTCCTCAAAACTGAAATATTCCATCATGTTCCATTTTATTCCACTAAACGTGAGAAGTAGCTTGGGCCCAGCTCTCCCAGCTCCCACTCTTTAAAGGGTTTTTGATCTTATTGCACGATTTCCCTGCAAGTTTCAAAGGCAGAAATTTCATTCACACAGACCTGCCACATCTCCCTGCTTGTAAGGAGGATTCTCCCTTGGTTCTTCCGCATCAAACACGAGCCAGGGAAAAAGAGAGTTTTGATTTCCCTTTTATTTTGTTTCAGAGTACACCACAAAGAGCTGTGCCTTCCCTTCCCACATAGTTCATCTCCACCTCTCATCCCTTCTTCCCCCAGGGCTGACCTGCCAATAAACCTGTACATTAGCTTTATATTCTTTCTGGGTGTAGCCCTCCTTCCTGAAGGATGAAAGATGGATGGAGGAAATTGGACACATTTTCATCATTGTACAAACTAAAGCTGCCTCTTCCAGGAAATTTTCTAAGTCAAAAGAGGGGAATATGTACAGAATTGGTTCCATTTTTTGTGCAGTGTCCCCTGCCTACACAAATATCTAGACCTTGGATCTACAGCTCCTTTTGGTTTTTCCCTCCCAGGCATAAATAACACCTTTCCTTGGTATGCTTGGTCAGGCACTCCCACACCACTCTGATTTCCAAGAACTGTTTTCATCTGCTTTCCTAAACAAGAATATGCATGCATTTTAATTGAATTTATTTTTAAAATGTGCATCAGTTCACTGAATAGAATATTAAGAAATTCAGAATAGTTACCTCCTTAGGAGGTGAAAATAGCTGGCTCTAGAAAATTTATTCCACATCGTGTCCCATTCCATGCCAAAATATACAGCCCAATTATCCATCATCAGTTATCAGCCATCCCACTCTATAAATATGCTAAATACCAGTAACAGTTTAAAATCTGTTCTTGCAATCAAAATACATAACTAGAAAAGTTTTCACTGAAGTATTTAAATATTTTAAGAACACTTTCTTGACAAGCCAAATGTGATTTACAGAGGGGACACAGAAGAACACACACTATGAGCCGGTTAAAAATAGGGGGCAAGAAAAGCTAGAAAATATATTCACATTTTTTACTCACAAAATGACATCTGAAATGATACAGTTATTTAAATGGAAGCAGATATGCTGCTGATATCTAGATGAAGGAACTGAGCCCTATGCAAACTCCAAACAAATACTATTGCTAGTTACCAGCTCTCTGTCAAAGGCCGGTGAGATGCCAGTCAAGGGTTGTACAAGAATTCTGAATATCCTCTCTTCATTTTTATTAAAATGACCAGAAGCAGATTTTCTCAATCTGCCAGTCTTCTCAGAGCTAAATCAAAAGGCTCCTTCTGACATCAAGCCTTGGAACCATCTCTGATGGAGAACAGTGCCTGCCACATGATTTAAATTTTAAAAATTAGTTACCTCATTAAGAACTAATGTGTGTTCAGCAGGAAGACAATCCCACACAGTGAGAAATTATATGGGGTAGATGATTAAGCTGAACAGCCAGTGGAATAAAAATGTTCCATTCCAGCAGGTAGAATTCCTAAGCTAAAGTTTCCAAGTTAATTGTTCTCTTGCTTTTAAATCCCAGTTTTCACTGAGGAATTACTACATAATAGGCCAGGTGAGGCTAGAGAGGCTCCAGTGAATAGGTGAGAGAATTAAGTAACATCACAACTTCTGAAGCAGCTGAATATGCGGGGCTAGAGAAGGAAACAGGCCATCTTGCAGGTGCAAACAGGAAATAACACCTTATGCCGTCTACTATGGTTATCCAATATTAGGAATCCACAGAGACAAGCTCCAAGAGAGCTGGAGAGAGACTCTGGACAAGGGGTGTACTGGCAGGATGAGGGGAAATGCTTCAAACTGAAAGAGGGCAGGGATGAATGGGAATATATAGGAAGGAATTGTTGGCTGTGAGGGTGGGGAGTGCCTGGCACAGGGCGCTCAGAGAAGCTGCTGCTGCCCCAGGATCCATGGCAGTGTCCAAGACCAGATTGGACACTGGGACTTGGAGCAGCCTGGAGTGGTGGAAGGTGTCCCTGCCCATGGCAGGGGGTAGGACTGGATGAGCTTTGAGGTCGCTTCCAGCTCAAACCATTCTGGGATCCCTTATGCTCAGCAACCTCACATCAATTACGTCAGCAGCTCAATGCTCATTACGTGAGCGGGGCTCTGCAACACAGTTGTTACGAAAAGAAAAAAAAAAAACCAAAAACCTCACACCAGAAAGCCAGAAACAAAACAAAAAGCCTGTTATCCAGGAAAAAATAGTATTAAAAAAAAAAAAAGGGTATGCTCAAGCATAGTCCAGCAAACGTGAGTGCAGAGGATAGAAGTCTGTTTTCATGTGCTGGACTTCCAGAATCTGTTCTGACTACATGCTCAAACAGGAAGCAGAAAAAAAAAAAAAAAAAAAAAAAAAAAAAAAAAAAAAAAAAAAAAAAAAGATGAAAATTTACATCAAAAGTGAAAGCCACAGAGCTTCACTGCTGTCCTAGCCTTTCTAAGATAAATTATTTCTTTCTGAAGTTTATACAGGGGATGTAGGGAAGCAGAGTCTGTAGTACTGCAATAAAGAGCCCAGAATATCTTGGAAATAATTTTAGCTTTCAAAAACTCTGGCCTTAGAAATAGCAAAATTCACACACAAACCAAATACACATAAATAAAATCACATGCAAAAATATGTTTTGCACCCATAGGCTCCTTGGGTCCAAACTCTGCCCCATTTTTCCTATAATAAATATAAGGTATTAATAAGAGATCATGGTGTGACCTCTTTTATGTCTTTTGTCTGTTATTGTGCATTCTTTAAATACACATTCTAAAAATGTCTGACCAGTCTATTCTCCACACTGTTTATATAGTTTGAGTGTATTAAACCACACAGAACATTTTACTTCCACATGTATAAGCCCCATGACTGTGCTCCAGAAGCTGCCAAATACCACTCCTCTGTAGTTCAAGAAAAAAAAAGAAGGTGAAGTTCAAGAATCTACACAAATGCTAATGCAAATGTGGGATTTTTAGAAAGAATATGCTACACAAATTATTTTATGGTTATTTTTCTGGTTTTTGTTAATCTTCCCTCAGCTGTTAAAAAATACCGTTCTAATTTAAAGCTGTTAGATTCTAGTTTAAATATTATTTCCACATACATTATGAAACACTATCACCACTATTGGTTTGTTATGAACTTTCTGTAGCCATGCAGAATTAAAAGATCAAGAGATTTTTTTTCCCAATATATTATGGCAAGCCCTGAAAGCAGTAGATGTTTTCTGTCATCTGGAAGCCTTCCTAAAATGTCATGGAACTCAGCAAGGCCTTTTATAGCACAAGAAGTATACCCAGGATTAGATTGAAAGTGGGTACTCATTCTACAGAGCTCTACAACAGAGCTCTTTAACACTGCTTGCTTGTGGCTGTTTTGTCAGCCATACTCCATAGGTATCTGAATTGTTTGATGTTTGCTTGCTTGACATAACCCATGGCTGATCAGGATGACAAGAGCAGAAGAAATGCTATCAAAAAGGGGAATAAACCCCAGCCTCATGTGATATTTTACAATGCTTGGCAATAGTGTCATGGAGGAGTAGGCATGGAAAAAAAGAAGATGAATCAAGTGAGTGAAATGTTCCTAATGTGTGATGGAGAATGTTATGCAGAATCTGGTTGAGATAATACCTAAGCTAAATAAGTGTCTTTTAAGAGGACAGAGCTGTTGATAAAATACAGTTAAATCTCACAATTTATCACCGCCCCAAAATGAGGCTCAAAATGATCTAACTGAAGGTGGGTGAGTATCTGTCACAAAACCCTGTGTACTTTTTTAAGCTGAAGCCTTTCAATGTGCTCACAACCATCTTTCACCCAGATTTCCTAACTCTTTCACTTGGAACACTATTGTTCTACTTCCTCCTTCCCACCCACAACTTCCCTTCACTAAAAGCAAATTAATAGACAGAGATAAAAGTAAAACCAAGCTGAGGACCAGAGAGACATCCTACTGTATCAGTGTCTGAACACGCCTTCGAAAACACCTCCAAGGAGATCTTTCACTGTGGCAACACATGATATGTTGACACCATTCCCCACTGAAATGCAGATGACAATAGAATTTACAAATATATCTGCACTGCTCTTTTAGGTTGGTTTTTCTTCCTACGAGCTCTCAGGCTGTGTCTATAATGGAAGTGGACACCTGGAGGGACAGCCATATGCCATGGATGTTTTCTCTTCCAGAGTCATCAGAACCCTCAGCTTTGCCCCTCACATCCCAGCTATCACAGGCATGCCGACACCCATGACAACAGACATCCTGCCTGTGCCTCCCAGACTAATTACAAGTGTCACTTTTCTGGTCTCACACACTCTGTAGTGAAATTCTAATGAGTCTAATGCGTGTCTGAAACCATCATCTTTTACAGCAGACCCCAAAATGCATCATTACCATAACAGGTCAGCTCCATCCTTGTTCTCCATGTGATTTAATTGCAGCTGCTGCTCTTTGTGCAAGATGCTGGAGGACTTGTATTCACCAGCTCTGTGTTAGCAGGGCCTCCTGTTAGCATCATTAGCACAGGAAATGCAAAGCGAATCTTCACATAGATAATGAGCATGCTGGAAAGAGTGGCTCCAGCAAAGGGTCACTTGCTGCTGATCCACACCACTAAAAAGGTGTTTTAGCATTTTCATTATCAACCTTGTCGCTGAAACAAAGCTGGGGAATGCTGTCAATACATTGATACAGAAAAGGAATAATTGATGACTCAGGGAGCAGATCTGAATCTGCTGCTCAGATGGGAAAGCATTTAGAAGAATAATGGGCCAGGTCTTAGCATGGACATATTTATATGTCTCTCTGAGATACGGACTCAAAGATCAAACTGATCTTAGGATCCATACTGGTTTTCCCCATGGAAAAGGCAGGTGGCATGATAAGGATGTATTAGATGAGGCATTCTGATAGAGATGCCAAAAATCTGATTCTGGAAGATCTCAGTGAGTTCCTGGATTATATATAGTCATGGTCACTATTTAAAAGTGAATTTGGGCACACACAGAGGGCTAGACAGTTTACCACAAAAACGGAATTCTGAATAAATAGATAAACCAACAACACATTCTGATGAATTTCAACCACTGTTCTTTCGTGATGCTTTCCCTCCTTCTTTATAGCATTAGTACTGACACGAGCACTTCTGCATGTAAATTATTTATACCTAACAGTCTGAAAATTGGAAACGGTTTTTGCATATTCTTTCAATGATTACTAACACCAGCTCAGGAACTACTGGATCATTGCTCAGCACACACTTCAAACAAGTCAGGAGAATACAGAAACATATTTCATGTTTATGTGAAACACACTGGCAAAAGGGGCAGGTCTGTAAGAGAATTATTTGATTCAGAGCTGGGAAGGTCTGATTTGGAACAAAATCCTCTAAACTTGCAATTCCTATGCATCCAAAATTATGTTACAGTGGTTTAGATAATACAGCCTGACACCTGGAGTTATATGAGCAAAAGCCTTCAAAATTTCTGCTAAGCAGTCTTAATAATGTTGACTTTGCAAAAAAACCCACCCCAAAACAGCAAATGACCAAATAATAATAACAAGAGAAAAAAATATATATATTAGCCATGTAATAAGAAATATATTGCAGGTCCTACAGTCCCTATTTGATCACAGATAACTCTGGAGTTACTCTGTTCAAGGTGTCTGCAACTTATCTATGTCATATTCAACTTAATTAAATACATGTGCCTATTACACCTTCGCAGTCTTCTCTGAGCCAGTTGATTTTGATCAAGGGCACACATTCATTTTTTTGCTCATAGGCAATCCATCTGCGTAAGGACAGCAGACCTGAGTGTTACCTCTCCAGCTGCAAAGGAGTAGAGAAAAGGGCATGTGTTAAACTTGTAAGTGTGGCTTTCATGAACCTGTCAGTTTAAGGACTGATTGCAAAGCAAACTCAAATGAAAGCATTTTGTACTTTTGCTGAAATTATAGCTCTCAGAGTGATTCCACTTTGTCCAAACAGAATGGCAGAATGCACAGAAAGGACCTTTGAAAGAAATTTGTTGCAAGGCTATCACTGGATACAGCGGTCAAATGCAGACATTTCCATTACTTCCTTCCATATGCACAGAAAAAATCCCTAAGAGATAAAACTGCCCTACCAAGCTGTTTCCACTACCTGGAATAATGTACATAACCTGTACAATAATGTTTAGAGGGCTTGCACTTTCAAAAATAACTTTAACTTGCATTTTGGTTTACTTAGTACTTCTAAAATAATGTTTCTCCTTCAGACATGACTAACAGGAGTAACTAAAACTCACTTGGTGATTTCCATCATAAAAAAAAATCCCAAGAAACTCCACATGGTTGAAAGTGGAAAATTTTATTGCGAGTTTACTTTATTCACTTCAAATACTCCCACATGAGACTCAAGAACTGTGCAAGAAGCGCAACCAGACTACTAAATTCCTCACTTTTTTTTGAAATCTCAACCCCCAGGTGACCAAGACTATCACTTAATGGAAATGGCAAGAACAAGACAATCAATTCAGAAGAACACAAAACATTGCTTCACCACAAAGAAACAAATAATTCAGAATTAATCAGATTAAGTAATTTTTATTTTTTCTAAACAAAGAAACCAATCTGCAATAAGTTTGAAGTTTAATTTTTTTGTTCTAAACATGGAAAAAATTACTCATTACTAACTGGGCAATTAAAATAGATAAAATGGTTCCATTTTGGTATTTTATACTGTGGTATGGTTTCTAAGTACCCAATACCTAGCAAGACACTCTAGGAATTAACAGCAGACATTCAGCTGTCTGATAACATGACAAGCATCTCTGATTTTACACAGATAAAACAACCTGGTGATCTTTTTCATGGCAGTCCCTCCTCCTGTCTGCTGATTCATGGCTTATAAGCACTTGGCAAGGGGCAGTTTTCAAATTTCCTCTCAGGATCCTATTCCATCTCCTTCTGTCCCAGTAAACACCCTTCACATTTTATTACTAAACAAGGATGCATGTGTTTGGTGATGGGAAGAAGAAGGGGGGTAAAAAAGGGAGAAAAGGGACAAGAAAGCAGAAAGTACAAAATCCTGGCAGTGGTCTGTGCCTTCTGGCACAGTCCCAAGCTAAGAGTAAAACTGGGATGTCTTTTGCAGATGGCACAGCCCTGTGTGAGGTTTTTTTACTCTCTACAACCCTCACCAGGGATGCCTTGGCACTCTAGTGCTGACAACCATCAACCCATTGCTGGACCAGATAACACATCCACCCTCTTTGCGCTGGGCTCACAGAAAGTGCTGGGCTGGGGCAAAACTGGGTTTTCCTTCTCAACTTTTGTAGCGCATATTCTTATCCATTCTTGTGTGTATATATCTGCACACATCCCCTGTTTGTTTGGTTGTTTCTAAAAATACAACAAACTCAAGAAATCTGACTGCCTCAAAGCCTCCTATGACACATCAGATCTTCATTTGAAGAAAAGGGCCTGCTCCACACAGATCATTTGCAGATGTGACCACCCTACAGCAGCCTCCCATACCACTGGCTAATTAACAAGCATGTTGCTCATAAATCAAAGAGCATGCTCAATATAATCAAACATTTCTCCAGGTGTTATTAGTTTATGCTAGTAACTATGTTTAGTTACGAGACAGAAAATGCTATTTATACTTCCCAGTTTTTTTTCCTGTTATCATCGTGTGATTTTTACTGAAGCAGACCCAGAACTATTTAGAGCAGGTCTGTGCTGCCCAGAGTTTCTCAGGTGGGTCTGACAGCTGAGAAGAAGCTGGAGACTGCATGATGCAGCAGAATTACAGGAGCAAGGGAATCAACTTGCATAAGGAGAGCCATGAGTTTTATAGCTTTGAAAATGAGACCCCAACTTACCCATCCGCAAGATACCTGCAATGTGCATGCACTGACAGTCTCCAAAAAGACCCCAGGGAGCCACAGCATGGTTTGTACACAACTACTGCTCTGAGTGTAATGAGCTGTCCAAATGGTTTACTAGTCTTGAAGTAGGACTTCACCATGACAAATGCTTTGAGAGCACAAAACAAGAAGTATTCTCAAATGCAGACACCTAGAGTCCCTGGATAAGGTTCTCATCCAGAAAAGGGACATTTTCATCAATTACCCAGGTTTGAGTGCTTTGGTTTGAATGTGCAATGTCCCAGTAAGATAACCAGTATTTCATTAGAGTCCTGCTTTTTATAAGCAGTCACACTTCACAACTGAAAACTCCTCAGTCTTCCTAAACACTCTAAAAGCACAACCTTGAGCCCCACCTTCTGCTGTTAACAAATAAGGAGAAGGTGTCCACTGCAATACAGGGAAGTGCTGCAAAAGGTCTCATGAACTGACATATCAAATTTATTTATAGACTCATTTGCTGGTGTCAGGTTTTATTCTTGTTTCAGTTTCACTCTCAAATATATGTTTGTAATACACAAAATTGCTATTTTTTACTTGTTGAAGTGAAAAATAACCCCAAACCCAGCTTACATATTTTGAAGACTGCATTTACTTAGAAAGCATTTGAATTACTCTTTAAATATCTCAAATTATATCATTATTGCCTGTTCCATTAAGTCTTTTTATCCCTTCGACTTCTCTGTCCTAGTCTATCATTCTGATGATTCCACTGTCCTTAGGTTTTCCTGCTGGAATAGCTCTCGACTGAAATACTGTCAGATGATTTAAAACCTCTTGTGGCAACACTGGTGAAAGAAAAGCACATTATTCCCATTTCAGATAGCCTCATCACTGCTGAATACAGAGGACTGTTGGGTCAAAGAAGCTGCTCCTGAAGCGCAGACAAAAATTCAGCTTCCATCTGAAAACCAACAGAGGGAATACTGGAATGACTGGGTGTTTGTTCATTAATCTGAGAGGGAATTTATCTGTTTGCCTTTAGGATTAAATACACTCAGATATTATTCATTTTGAATAGGTTTGTACTACTGGATGAATATTTGAATTTGAAACCTTCATAACCATTAAGACTGTGGTGAGATACAACGACATTTTTGATTAGGCACTGTATTCAGGAAATATTCCAATTCTTATGGCACACCCAATATAAATTCTCAATTTTTCTTTGCTCTCTGCCTTTTATGAAGAACAACAGTTTCACCCTTTGTAAGAAAACACTTGCTATACATATATATTCATTTCCTTCTAGAGATAGTTATGGAAGTCTGAAAATTCATTTGCTCCAAGAAATTCTTCTATTATATTACTCAGTCATTTTAATTGCAAATTTTAAGCTGATCCACTATATACATCTAATTATCTTTAAATGAAAAATGCTTGTAATTCTAGTGCAGAAAATTACTATTTCTGTTTAATGGAAGCCTGTAATCAGTCTGATTTACTTTCTTACTCCTAAAAACTTCAGTAGCTATGAAGTGAATAAAAGAAATGGGAAATGGCTTAAAAATAACTCTAACACAGCTGAAATCAATGCAGTGTATTTAAACCTCTGATTTTGAAGGACAAATATTTGTAAGCTGTAGATCTTGGTGATCAAGAAGCCTTCAGGTATTAATCTTGGAATTGTCCCATGTGTCTATACTAATTTGATGGGTTTTACTTGGGTTTACTGACTTTGGTGACTTGGGCAGGGAAGACCACCACCAGAATATCAAAAAGAAACAGGAAAAAGCGTAATGGAATCTTTATCATGACACCATTAAGGAATTCAAAAATACAGATGACCTCAAAGAGAAATTGCTCCATCTTTCTCCATAGAGCAGCCGTATAATGTCTGAAACATGATTAAAAAAAAATGAAAGCAAGTTTGGGTTTGGGGGATTTTTTGTAATTTTGTAATTTGTAATAAAAATAAGTATATTATGATTTAATAATTACAGGGGGTTTATGAAATGCCACATTTCTGCTTCCATTTATTGCTAAATCAAAATTCACACTTGCTGGAAGGACACAGAAAAATTCATCCTGGCCCTTGAATTACAGAACCTTCAGTTTTAACCTTATGGGAAGAGTAAGAAGCAAATATACAGAGATCTATATGAAAAACACAGGGAATGCAGCCCCAGCAGGAAACTCCCCATGCAGGCTGATTCTAGTAAATATCATCTTTAGATACCTGAAACATTGCTCATACAGTAAGACTTTACAATAACAACATTGTCAAAAGCATCTTGGCTTTATTCTACTATTTCTTGATGTTCTACAGCTATTTAATCTATTTCCAGACTCTTCTCTTAAGGCTACATGGAATTATTTGAACATAGTGGTGTTTTTTAGGGGGGTTTTGTTTTGGTTTGGGTTTTTTTGTTTTGTATTTCGTTCTGGGGTTTTGTGTTTTTTTGGGGTTTTTTTTTTGTATTTTTGGTTTTTAGGTTTTGTTAGTTTTTTTGTTTGGGGACTTTTGTTTGTCTGCTTGTTTGCTATGGGAGGTTATTGGTTTGTTTATTTATTTGTTTGTTGGTTTTTTGGTTGGTTGGTTGTTTTGTTAGCAAGGTAGACAAATGCTCATAAATGGAACTGCATAAATGCATATAGGAAGCAAACACTGGCAAAAGAAATTACTTTCCTACACGTAACCAAACTCTGCACAGCTCATGTCTGTAAAAGAAAGCTGAGGAAAGGAGCAGCAGGTGCTTTAAGGTGCTGCTCTCTGTCAAAAACCTGGGGGCAAGACTCTCAGCTGCTGGAGGACAGAGATGTTCCAAAATTCTGGCTCCCAACCAGAAGCAAGCAGGGCTGCTTTTAAAAACAGCAACTGCTGACAGCAAGGTATGGAAACAAAAGCATAAATAACCTTAAGTTACTTTTACCTCTTTGGCTCATTTTCTCTGAGACTCTGCTATCTCTACTTCCACAAAGATCTTCTGCCATTTTATTTTTTCCCTACAGAACTGCATTAAAAAAGTTAACCTGTGCAAGGTCTGTCTTCCATTCTATGTTTACTCTGAGAGTAAAGAGTGTCCATTTAAAGTTTTTCTACAATCTGAGATGTAAAAAGTTATGAAGGACAAAAAGACTGATATCATCATCTTTTCCCAAAAAGTCAGGTACAAAATTACAGATATTTAAATACTGTTTACTTTTAGCTGGAGTTTAAGACAAGTCATTTTTATCTGAAAGAGGAAATAAAAATTAATTTCAACTCTGAGCGAATTAATGTTTAGTTTTTTGAACACTACCCTTCCTGAGTTTGTGCAGACAGGGGATACAATATAAGGAGACCCTCTCAAAGTTCAATTATTTACAGGTCTTAATAGATGCAGCTTTTCAAATATTATCTAAGGACAAGACAATAAATATCCTGAAAATGGGACCTAGAGAAAAAAAAGACAGCTCCTCATCTTCCTCTGGCAACACAGACTCTGCAAACAGAACAAAAATGGAAAAACAGAACCCAAAAATGGGTCCCAGATCAAATTAACTCACAAGCCTTGTTTCCCACTGGACAATTCTGACTCTGACATATAAAATTGATTAGAGATCTGATTTCACAAAAATTCTCCTATATGGTCTCAACTGCCAGTAAGTACTTTGATTCTTTCACGTTCCAAAGGACCTGTGCTTTTTTTTTTTTTTGGTGTATTTTTCATTAGTTGTTGGTGTTGCTTCTTTTTGTTTGTTTTTAAGTTTCTAAGGATGGAAAAACAGAGAAAACAAACAAGTTTCACTAATGGGGAGCAATGACCTCTCAGTGTGGCCTAGGTTAGCAGACCAGTGCCTCAAACTGCCAAGATGTGTTTTTCATCACAACCCATTCCAGAGATGTGCTTCTCTTGCAGGATAAATTGGAACCTGACTAACGTAGCCTAACATGAAATCACATTCCCTCCTCTCTTTCTCACATGAAACATGCTCTACTGCTCAATGAGCTCATTGAATCTTTACATACGGCCATCTGAAACTTTCGTGCGTATTGCCTGAAGTAAATAATTTTCTAAGTCAGTTCAAATTAAATCACTCACCAGACTGCTTTTTGAAGGCTAATGAGACTGGTGAGATCTGCATGCAATACCAATACAGCATTCTCTGTAATTTTATAGCATATAACATATTAACTCACTTGAAAACAATGTTAAAAAATACTTTTTTCCTTCACCTTTTTTTTCCCCAAATGACTTACACTTTGACTTTCATGAAGTAAATCTTAAGTGATCTTTCAGTTGACTACATGACAGGTTCTAAGACTTACAGTCCTCTAATTACCCACACAAGATTGGAGTAATTATGGAGCAGACAGACCAAGGCACCTGAAATTCCTTGGAAATCCCTGACCTTGGAAGTGACTGCAAAGGAGTAGGCCATGGCAGCACAAAGGGTAAGGGGTTTTCAGACCTTAGCCCAGCATAGTGCAAAACCTGTACACTTTCTTGGGCCTGAGAGTGAGGAATTCCCCCAATTTCTCCTCATCTCCCATTTTAGAGCAGAATCTCTCCTGCTCACCCTTTATTTTTGAAGAAATACAGGCACTGGAACTTTACTACAATAATTTGGATTCTTCTCCGAGATCTTTATAACAGATTCATCGTCTCTTGTTCAAATTACCATTTTTCACTCTCCATCAGCTCAAGCAGCGTGGTTACAACACAGATTTTTCTCCCACACAGTGAGAACTAGAACCAGCTGGACACGTTTAACTAGTTGGTTTAGAAACTTCATCAGGGAAAGTTTTTCCCTTTTTCCTGTACCCTTCAAAGGGCAAACAGAAGAGCTCTTCCTGACACACACTGGAAGTTCTGGACAGAGAGAGATATGGATAAATGAGAACAAGGAGCTGAGCCCTAACCTTTACTGTTTCCAAGAAGCACATTAAAAAGTGAACTGCTTGCTCCAAGTCTTCAGGGATCTTGAATTTCTGCCATTATATGAATTGTCCTGAATTATAACAGCTTGTAAGGAACAAAATAACTGACCAGTATTACTTTGCTTGCCACTTGATTCTACAAGGGATGAAAGTGAGGAGGTGGCTGACATTCTCCCAGTTTTTTTCATCAGTTATTCCCTGAGGTAACCTCTTTTCCTAGCCACTGGCCCAGCTAATCACCCCAAGTTCTCATCTGCTGGGGCTTGTACTAATTTTTCATCTCTCATTCAGGATTTCAGAAATGGGACAGCAGCTTTCTAAATGCTTTTGCAGAGCACTGCACAGGGTTCTTTCTTCATTTTGATCATTAATGTCCTTTTGTGTCTCCATTTTCTCACTATCTCCTACCACATCCCACATATGTCACCCCTCCGTGTTTTCAAAGCTCTTTGAAGCATCTCTTAATGCATCATCAATTACTCAGTAACAAAAAGTCCAGCAGAACCTTCCACATATTTGAAAATTTGTCATTAAAGCACCCTGTGTTTCATTCTCTACCACACCGCCTTTTAGATTTGGAAAGTTGTTTTTAAGAGGTCCAACAAAGCTGCCTTTCATCTTCTCTGAACCCATCCTTAAAACCCATCTCTGCGTAACACCATACCCCTGACCTTCAGCTCTACCAGGGGATCGCTGTAGCCACTTTGACCACCACAGTTTCATTTCATCAGGCTCCATCTGTGCTCAGGTAGCTTTTCCTCTTTTCCTGAGGCTGCAAGTTTGGGAATTCTTTCATTCTTTTTTTTTTTTGGTATGGTTGGCTAATACAATCCATGGTGTCAGCCAGTATGTCCCTAGATGTTGTGAAAACAGAATTAGACAGATTTACTTAACCATGGTCTTCAAAGAAGTGCCATGAAAGCTTTTGCCATACCACTGGCACAAGAATTCAATACATATTCTTATAAAAAGAGAGACAGATGTACTACTGTCTTGGGTTATGGAACCAAAAAATGTGTATTCTATTTCATCTGTTGAAAGCAGTTTGGGAAATGTGTTTTTTTCTTTATCTCTTGTAACTGCGGGGGGAGGGGGGGTGGATGCTTTCTGATAATGGCCCAGCTGTTAAAACTGGGTGGGGCAGTGTTTCTTATCTCTTTCACCACCATCCTCCCTTCAGGGGGATATTGGCTGATAATGGCCCATTAAGGCTCCCCAATCACATGACACATTCCATCATCCCAGTGTGAGATGCTCCACCCAGTGTTGGGGGGAGCCCAGACTTCCTACCTGGATAAAAGGGAGCCTGAA